>JASFDF010000674.1:0-13432 GCA_036937115.1 Nidularia sp. FH-822889 | reverse complement strand
AACAGTTTAATCGAACGGCTTGAATATGATATCCTGTCGAGGACTTGACTACGATTTCTCGTCGTTTCTTGACAGGGCTGAAGAATCCCAATATGACTGCAATAGCCTGCTTTCCCTCTCACGAAACGGTTTATTTTCAGCATATTGCAGCCTACTACAGTAGGAGACAAGCAAATACGACAAAAACACCACTTCCATTTTTGTAAGCACAATCTAATATTGGATGGGGCAAATAACCGTGAAAACATGCTATTTAGACTATATTTAACATATTTTCACGAGCCGATTTCGGCCTGGCGATGTTTTTGATCCATGACCCTCAAAATTTTGGCCGCACCCCTAAAAAAAACTGGGAAAAGTGCGGAATCGATAGATCTCGACGAGCGCATCATGAATCTGTAAAAATAATCAAATAAATTGATGATAATTGTACCTAAATAAAATTACTAACTCTTGGCTCACTGTTGCAAGGCTTATCCTAAATCGACATAATGCATGGCAAAGGACATCGCAAGAAGCAAAAACGGATCAGAACTCGTGCACCTTTCCCTCATGGTGACAAAAGAAGTCGCTCCTGATGTGCATGACATGCGTGCCAAATATGCTCCTGTTTGCCCTGCCGAGAACAAGGACTGCTGTATGGCTCGTGTTTTAAGCCACCAACATGACTTTGTAAACCAGATATCGATGCTCGAGACACTCATAAAAAATGCTGACCACGAGTGCATTTTCCTTCTCAATATTTCATTGCGAGTTGAATCCATTTTAAATGATGCGTCTAAGTATTATCTTGCTTATATTTGCATTTTTTAAACTAATATCCTTACAGTATTGGGGCTGGGTCAAGTACCACTACAGAGAAATTCCGAAGAAGGGGTTTGCAGAAGCTAAGGAAGCAGCTCGCAAATATCTTGATGCTTGTCCCCCCGAGGTCATTTGACGATTCATCAATCGATCCTGGCGGTTTATGAGTGCATACCGGAAAGCATTGACGGGGAAAGCAGCGGCATGGGCAGTTCAGTGCCAAAGGGCATACAGAGTGGTCACCTAACATGCCATGATGTCAATCGAGGCTGTACATAACTAAATCCATATTGTTTTATTCATTCCAAATCATTTTGGATTACCAAAAATGTCACTGATTTGACCGAAAAATTTGGCCACCCCAAAACCTCGTGGGAAAACCTCGAAAGATGCGTTTTTGGACGTATTTTCGCATGCTGAGTTCAGATCTGGTGTCCGTTTTCCCCCAAAAAATCTCGTTGCCAAGATACCAAAATTGTCGTATTTGCTTGTCCTCTACTGTACTTCAGCGGCTATTTATATATTTAGTACTTTACCGTCACGGTTACGTGAGCCGTGATTCTACCTCCTCCGTTACCTTCTCTGCTATGATTATGATCATCTGCATCACCATCGTCGGACTCTTACAACTCTCTGTCTATTCCACACTTCCGCTGAATCACCATTCCAAGAATTGTTTTGGCCTTAACACAGTACCTCTGAACCTTGGCTGGCACCGTTGCCTCGGACATTGATAATACCTTCCGATCATCCGATGTAGATGGATTCTGTCGACGCCCTTGAACGCCTCCATGGCCAATTATTATAATACACTACGGATCTCCCTAGCCTCATATTGCGGTATTCCTGGCCCTACATACGCCTCTAGCTGTCCTCATACACGATACGAAGATAAAGCAAACTCGCGATACTCAATTCTTCAAGCCTTCAGGCACCCTCTATGCGGATCCGGTCCCGCGACTTGTCGACAAGCTTTGTTCTGACAACCGTGTCGGCTTTTCTTATCCACATCTCGACGCATCGTCGCCATCTCGCGAGAACTTCCTCGTCTTCTTCTTCTCCATCCTCCACGACACGATCATTGAATTTAGCGCTCCTGGCAGACAGGCATGCCAGATGGTTCATGGATCTGCCTTCTATGTGTGCCGAAGCTGTTGTTCAATTGGCCCAAGCCGTCCCACCGGCACAGCTTATAGGACTTAATTCGCAGGAAGCCGCTCCAATTCCAGTTCTTTACACATTCCCTGACAGCGTCCTTGATAAGTACCCAATTAATGCACAGATCTCATAGTGCTCTACCCCATGAATTCGGAGGGCGCTTGGGAAAAGTAACTATCTCGCCGTTTGTGACATTACTAAGGTACCTTGAAGCCTCTAGTATAAATCGGCCCTACGTCTCCATGTAGCAGTGCTCACCTCCAGCTGGAAACGAAATCCTCCTTGTGGTAGTCACTGCCTCCCAATCCTCCGCAATCTATAGTTTTAATTTCGTGCTTATCCGCGCTATCTCCAATACATCCCCAGCGGTGTCCCGCACGATAAATAACGACGCGACGCTAACGGAGACTTCACACCGTCCCCTACCATCGTCATCATTATGCCCTACTATGGACCCGACGAGTCTGCGACTGACATCTTCCTAGAGCGCACTTTCGTTGCTGGTGACTTCATCTGTGGACTGGGTTATGGTCAGAATTGTTTTGTTTCCTTTTGATATAATTCGGCTTCTTATCTCAATTCAATATTTCACGTAGGCGTCCAACTGGTTCTCTACGCCTCATGCGCTTCCTTCCTCTGGAGCCAACGCAAAGAAAAAGGAAAGCAATCGATGTTCCTACTCTTCTATATCACGCTCCTCCTCGTCATCGAGACGATATACAGCGCCGTCCAAGCACGAACGGTGCAGGACATCTACATCGACAACCGCAATTTTCCCGGCGGCCCCTGGCAATACTTCCTAGCTACGCAATACCTCGCTGTCAACGTGATGTTCTATGCCACGCTCTTCGTCCTCACCTTCCTATCAGATCTCCTCGTAGTGAGTATGGGGTTATGTCTATGACGGTGCTTACCCCGGGTACTTACATGCCGCAACCTACCGCTTTTAAGTTATGGCGCTGCTGGGTAATTTGGACGGCTTCAGGCAGATTGATCGCCTACATTGTCGTCACCTTTCCGGCGCTGATGCTGCTGGCTTCTTTCGGTCTGTAATTTCTTTTTTGGCTTGATGTTGGCATATCCTAAAAATTTTCATTCTCTGAAATATAGTCATGGGGACACTGTGGACCCTGCAATCTAGTCAACCCGGATTATCTTTGTACAGCGCTCTTCCAATGGCCTACGGCATGGCATATTACATTATTTCACTCAGCATCAACATCGTCCTCACTATTCTCATTGGTGTGCGGCTCATGTTATATCGTCGCAGGGCCCTCGCTACCCTCCCAGAAGAGCACGCACGGCAATATGTCTCATTGGCCGCGATCATGATCGAGTCTGCTGCACTCTACTCTGGTTTTGCGCTGCTGTTCATCATCACATACGCGATAAATAACCCTATCAATCAAATCTTCCTAGCTATAGCGTCAAACTCGCAGGTTTGTGTCTATTTTCCCACATTTACTTCTTAAGCCTGCTGACGCACTACACTTCTTTTATATAGCAAATCGCAGGGTATCTTATTATCTACCGCGTTGCCCAAGGAAGAGCTTGGAGCAATAAAACAGTCCCAGACACACTACCAACGCTAAAATTTGCCTCTTCCAGAAGAGGTCAAGAAGAGTCGGGTATTAGTACTACCATTCGTTTTGATACAAGCTTCCAGACCAACACCATGGAGACGCCTAAGCCGTTAGCTTCGGTGTATAAAGAGTCAACGTCGTCTCTAGTCCGCAGCGGGAAAATCCTCCCAGCCTGAAATATTAGCGCCACAGTGAACGGATATCCTGAGGACTTTTCTTGTATGTACGAGTAAAATAACTTAGAAGCTGCGTCAGTATTTACATTATATCTTACATCATTTACTTACAAAACTTGTGCGCATCAGTCGAGGCATCCAACGGATACTTCTACCTTTTAGCTTCGACATAGTTCTTTGAATATGTAGTACTTGAAATTTTTGTCGGTCGATTTTGGAATAAATATAATTTACATTGAAGATCTGCAAAATAATCAGCCCTTTGACAAATCCCTGACATGTAATGATTATGATAACGCTGCTTAAATGCTTACTTTCAATGCAGGGGGTGATCTTCCTGCTTTCTTTATTCGTTATTCTTGTGATTCGCTCGTGGCACGCTGGTGTAGCTTAATTGAGTGGCTAATATGATATCCTGTCGAGGGCTTGACTACGATGTCTCGTCGTTTCTTGACACGGTTGAGGAGCGAGTTCAATATGACTAATACTAATAACCTGCTTTTCACTCTCACGAAACGGTTTATTTTCAGTACATCACATCCTATGACTTCAGCAGCTATTTACATATTTGGCTCTTTACCGTTACACATGCTGTGATTATGCCTCCTCCACATCCTGCCCTGTCATGATTATCATCATCCATCTGCATCACCGGATCCCTACAACTCTAAATTCACTCCACATATCTGCCAACACCAACCAAGAGCTATTTTGGCCTCTACCTAATACCTATAAACTTTGGCTGGTACCGTGCCTCGGACATAGACCGTACACTCCGATCAAGATGGGTTCCGTCGACGCGCCACCACGTCTACAGGCCAGTTATTGCATGCATGGACCTCCCTGGCCCTACATTCCTGGACTCTAGTTGCCGCTCACACATGATACGCAGATAATGCAGGTTCGCGATGCTCAATCCTTCAGCACTTCAGGCCCCCTCTGTACGGGTCTGGTCCCGCGACTCGTCGATAAGCGTTTTTCTGACAATCGTGTCAGCTTTTTTATCCATATCTCGATTCTCGACGCATCGTCGCCATGGGCTCACGACAGAACTTGTTCTGCTTCTTCTCTCCATCCTCCGCGACACGATCATTGGCTCTGGCACACCTGGCAGGCAGGCACGCCAGATAATCCATAAACCCGCCTTCGCGTGCGCTGAAGCTGTTGTTCAATCAGCCAAAGTCGTCCCATTGGCAAAACTATCGGACTTGATTTGCCGGAAGCCGCTCCAATACCAGTTCTTGACACATTCCCTGACAGCACTCTTTGACAAGCAGCCAATTAATGCACAGATCCCATGGTGCTCTACCTCGTGGATTCAGAGGGTGCTTGGGAAAAGCAATTATCTGGCCGTTTGTGACGTTACTAAGGTCCAAGCCTCTTGGTATAAAGCAGCCCTGCGTTTCTTGTAGCGATGCTCACTTCCAGACGGAAGGAAAATCCTCCTTGTGGTGGTCAGTGCTCCCGACCCCCCATAGCCTATTGACTTTTCATTTCGTCCTTATCGACGTTGTCTCCAGTACATCCCCAGCGGTGTCCCGCACGATAAATAACGACGCGACGCTAACGGAGACTTCACACCGTCCCCCGCCATCGTCGTCATTATGCCCTACTATGGACCTGACGAGTCTGCGACCGACATCTTCCTAGAGCGCACTTTCGTTGCCGGTGACTTCATCTGTGGACTGGGTTATGGTCGGAATTGTTTTGCTTCCTTTAGATATAATTCAGCCCCTTACCTCGAGTCAATATTTCACATAGGCATCCAACTAGTTCTCTACGCCTCATGCGCTTCCTTCCTCTGGAGCCAACGCAAAGGGCAAGGAAAGCAGTCCATGCTCTTGCTCTTCTACATTACCCTCCTCGTCGTCATCGAAACGATCTTCGGCGCCGTCCAGGCACGCTCAGTGCAAGACATTTACATTGATAACCGTAATTTTCCCGGCGGCCCCTGGCAGTACTTCCTAGCTACGCAATACCTTGCCATCAATGTGATGTTCTATGCCACGCTCTTCGTCCTCACCTTCCTATCAGATCTCCTCGTGGTAAGTGTGGGGTTGCGTCTACAACGCTATTTTCCCTATGTACTTACATACTGGAATGTGCCGCTTTGAAGCTATGGCGCTGCTGGGTGATTTGGACGGCTTCAGGCAGATTAATCGCCTACGTTGTCGTTGCTTTTCCAGCGCTCATGCTATTAGCCTCTTTTGGTGTGTATTTTTTTTAGCTTGACGTTGGCATATCCTGAAAATTTTCATTCTCTAAAAATATAGTCATGGGGACACTTTGGACCCTACAATCTAGTCAACCCGGGTTATCTTTGTACAGCGCTCTTCCAATGGCCTACGGCATGGCATATTACATTATTTCACTCAGCATCAACATCGTTCTTACTATTCTTATCGGAGTGCGGCTCATGTTATATCGTCGCAGGGTCCTCGCTACCCTCCCAGAAGAGCACGCACGGCATTATGTATCATTAGCTGCGATCATGATCGAGTCTGCCGCACTCTACTCTGGTTTTTCACTGCTGTTCATCATCACATACGCGATAAATAATCCTATCAATCAAATCTTCCTCGCTGTAGCGTCAAACTCGCAAGTTCGTGTCCCCTTTCCATATTCACACCTTCAGCTTGCTCACGCACTACATTTTCAGCAAATCGCAGGATATCTTATTATCTACCGCGTTGCTCAAGGAAGAGCTTGGAGCAATAAAACAGTCGCAGATAAGCTACCAACGCTGAAATTTGCCTCTTCTAGAAGGGGTCAAGAAGAGTCGGGTATTACTACCACCCGTCTCGATACTGGTTTCCAGACCGATACCACCGAGACGCCTAAGCCATTGGCTTCGGTGTATAAAGAGTCGACTTCGTCTCTAGGAGGATCTAGTCCGCAGCAAGAATATCCTCCCAGCCTGAAATATTAGCCTTGCGGTGTACGGATATCTTGGGGACTTTTCTTGTATGTACGAGTAAAATAGTTTAGAGGCTACGTCAGTATTTACACTATATCTTGCATCATTTTACTTACAAAACCATGCGCATCAGCCCACGTATTCCAACGGATACTTCATGGCCGGATACCTTTTGGCTTCGGAGTAGTTTTTGAATATGTAGTACCTGGAGCTTTTATTGGTGGATTTTGGAATAAATACGATTTACATTGAAGATCTGCATAACAGCCAGCTCTTTGGCGAATCCCTGACATGTAATGATGGCGACAATGCGGCTTAGATGCACGCTTTCAATTTCGCGGCGGAAGTAGAGCAGGGGTTATAATGTGCCAAATATACATTTAGCGAGAGCGTATCTGATAACAGCAAGTTTCCATGTTGAGAAAAGAAGCTTCCTTGACTCGGTCGCGTCGATCGTGTTTGAAGGTAGATTATACGAAGAAGCGTTACGCGGCCCTGGGCGCTCGATCCCAAGGTGCCTTCGCTTTCATCGCGTCACGGTCTAGACTAGTCTTGACACATTGCGAAAATAAGTAACCCTGGTAATGGTAATTTTTTATGTCCAAATACTGAAGGAAATTTTAAATCTTCATGTTATGGTCAACAGTAAAGCAGAAGCTTTGCCTATCTTTATGTGATGTGGGCGCTTGACTTACTTCCGTCGCGTCGCGTCCTTCACATGCCTCGCAAGACGTCTCCACGTGATGTGATTCTATGATCGCGTCATGTATACGATCATGACCCCGGATTGACCCCGGAAGTTTCCCTTTCCAGTTTCCTGAGAACGGGTTCAAATTCGCTTTCGGCACTTCCTTGACTTTCGGTTTCGCACAACTCCTGCGTGGTATCTGACAGCAACCCCGGAACTCCCGTTCCTCTGGCACCTACCCACGGCTCCTCTGGTTCAACTTTGTTTCACTCGCCAGCGCCCTGAGCCCCAGCTATCACTTTCAGCTCGCTGTTTTACTTGTGCCCCTCGGTCTGCGAACTATGTCTCAAACTGCGAGCGCTGCTTCCACAAGCGACGAGCCCCAGGGCGTTGTCAACGGAACTATTGGGAAACACGATGACAAGATAACCTCAGTAGTCGAAGGGGATGAAGGAGAAGAAGTAGAAAGCGACGACTACGATGACTTTGACGATGAGGTAGGTCTTAGACGGGCTGTTGAAAGATGGGCCTCGTTCTAATGTGTCGTGCTGGCGCCTACAGGAAGACAAGCAAATTGTAGGAGATGAAGATGACGAAGGCCAGGAGGAGGAGGAGGAGGGTGAAGAGGAAGGGGTATGTCATTCTCTTGATACGCTCCCGCACAGGATGCCAGCAGCTAATTTCTACCCCTTGTTCAACAGGACAAGGGCGGCTTAACGGCGCTTTTGCTTGGTAACGTATGTTTCCACGGCCGGCCACCCTGTAGACGCCTTACTAACCCTACCTATGTAGTCCAACCCCGATGTGGAAGAGGAGGAGGAGGAAGAGGATGGCGAGGACGAAGATGATGACGAGTACGTCGAGGATGCTGATGTGGCCCCCCCTCCCGTGGTGGCCCCAGCAAAAAAGAGATCCTTCGATGATGCTAACGAGGAAGCGGCTACTGAGGAGAAGGACGCAAAGAAGGCGAAAGCCTAAGCTCGACTGCACCGGGCCGCACAGGTTTCTCAAACCCAAGGACATCCCATTCTAGATGCCAAACGTCTCATGTCCTAATACATCGGAGAGGAATATGCAACTCCTCTTCTTGATTTCCTTGATTTATTTCTTTTTATACCCTTCCTTCTTGTCCTGCTATATTCTTGCTGCGCTTCGCTTCCCGACTTATCTGTTGTACAATCTAAAAATTTTAAATGTACTCACCTAAAAAATGTTTGTAGTGTCAATTAAAATAACTACGATTGGCTTTATTTCTTCCTTGGACCTATGTTTTCTTTCTCCTTGTCGGTTTGGAATATGGAATCGCATTTGGAGGAAATAATATACACGGTTGCACGGCCATATATTCCATAGTTGAATCGGATGTTTTGACCTGTTCAAGGAACCACATAAACCTCTTCCCATTCCCCTTGAGTTGTCCTGTAGAACTTCGTCCTCTCATTAGGCACGACGCCCATGTCGACGAAGTCCACTTCGTGGGGATCAATAATCAACAGTGCGAAATTACCAAGCGCCTGATCCCAGTTCTTCTGCACATGCTCTGGATCTCCTTCCTTGGGCTCCTCCACTGACGTCGGCCACTTCTTCGCGTCGTCTGGACTATCCATCCGGCTTCCTGGCGTCGGTCGACACCAACTCGCCTTCATGTGCGAACTCATTGACCTGAAGATCTCAAGGCGCTTTGCCTCCCAATCAAAGCCCTCCCCGCTGAGCACCGGTAAGCCACTGCCACTCTCCATTGGCACAGCGCGCAAAACATCCGCAAAGTGCTTATAGAGAGAATGGTTCGGGGCGGGGACGAGGAATGCCTTCCCTGCGATGCGGTACTGCTGCTTTGTACCCTCTATCCACCATGCGAGCTCGACTCCGGGATGTGCGGCGATCTGGAAGACTTTGGGAGTACGAATGTCGGTGCTGCTGATGAGGAGAGGACGGTTGGAAGCACTGGAGCTTTGCAGGAAAGAGCGGAAGATGAGCGAGCGGACATGGGGAATAGCAGAGGTAGGATCGAGGGTTGCAAGTTGAAATGCTGGGAATTTTACGTAGGTAGTTTACTCAGTATAGTATCGCTCTTGTGAATGAGGGCCTCGAGATTACCTGTCTGATATTTAAATTCTGCGATAGATTTCTCCAGTGTTTTCTTCCATCGGGGGATAATGGAGGATGATGTCATGTTATAAGAGACCTGAATTTGAGGTATATAGGCAATTATTAGCTATCGTCGATGGTAGCTGCTGTAGGAGGTGAATGAAGGGCGCCAGGTGGATGAGACAACCCTGTCGTGATTGTTGACGGCGGTCCGGTTCTCCGAATGGCGCGTCCACTTCATTTTATCACGTGGACAAACAAAGGTAAGTATTAAGCTCCCACGATCCACAACTGTGGCCTTTGGGATATGACCGTTGGCTAGACTCCCGAATACGAACTTCCATGCTGTTGGACCAACTAGTTTGAAGGCGACTCTGCATCAGATTCTAAAGGAATAGCTGTGCTTTTGCATTTTGTTGCTGATTATCACGGTAACTTCTTACTACTGGAAGTGAGATCTCCATGGAGGTCGTTCGAAGCAACGATCGACGCCATTTTACGCCATTCCCGGTGAGTGCATTATAGAGTTTTAAAAGTCGACACTAAATCTTGCTCATCGAACATGAGATTGCAGGAAATTTTCACCAGAATTGGATGCTACAATAAGGCTACAATCTGGCAAATTCTGACGTTCTAACTGTCATTCTGAAATAGCAATCATCGCCATCAAGTCTGTTGAATTACAGGTACACGACCATCGAAAGATTACGATGGCGAAACTACAGCCCTTTGGCTATGGATGCATTTGTTCTGGGACTACATGGATGATATTGCGGACGCGCGTGCGGTTCCTTTCTCTTCCTTCCAGTCTCCTGCGTTCGAATTCTAACTGTCCCGGGGGCAGCCTTACTGATTCTACTTTAATCGACACAATGTAAGTGAACTACTAGGAAATACCTTGCAACACTTGCTTATAATGAAATCATAGCTTTTTATGGACTTCTGAATCTCAATCCTAAAAGAAAGCTGCGCTCTCTCTGCGATATCGTCTGGCATAACGCTTCAATGTTCACACTAGTGCCACCACCTGGGAACTTACTGCATCGTACGGTTTTTAAAGAATCCAGAGACAAGCCTAACGGGGATGGCCCGAAGACCAACTCCGTCACAACTACGCAAACGGCCACCACTACCACGACTAGAACTATTAAGTTGCATATCACCAGCACTAGTATCGGTAACAATACAGCGTCTACCGTCAGGTAAGTACCTTAACCCAATCCAGAACTATAGCTTTATACAACTCTTCATACAGATCATCGCTAAGTACCGCGCAGGCGACGGGAGTTGGGATTGGAGCAGCCTTGTGTTTTGTATTCGCAGTCTTGCTGGGATTATATCTCTTTCGGAACGGTTGCAAACGTTTTCGCCGTCTTCGTCGTATCAAGTCTGCATCGCCCATCTTGGAGCCCGACCCTTTTGTCATTTCCAAATTCGATAATATGGCTTCACCGCCTTTAAGTGGAATTCCAGCTCGAACATTCGCGAAGATGCGGAGAATTCCCGTGCGGATACCTATCAACAATCGGGAATCGAAATGTACGCTATATCCTGGTCATCGTTGTAGACCGCACTGACCGACTTCGTACAGGGAGATCTCGCAGAGTAGATCAAATACCACCATCACCAAGCAGCATAACATCTCTTTTACCTGGACGCTCGTCAACATATTCGACATCCATGATTTTAGAAGAATCTAAGGAAGACTACGGAACAAATTCGGCATATTCTAACCGCTATAAATTGCAGAAGCTTCCTCGCAAAGCGCAGCGTACATTGTTATCACCGGAGAATGCATCTTCTCACTTATTTGAATCTTCCACAGCGTATTCGTTGTCTACTATTGCTTTTGGAGATGGTTCCGACCAAGTTCATGGAAGAAGACCAGTTACTAGCAGCCAGATTGGTGCTAAACCGCCGCTGAAGCCTGAACAAGCACTGTTGTCTCCGAACGCGTTATTGCTCTCTCCCACCTCCACTGCGCATTCTATAGCGTTTGGACTCGGCTCTGATGAGAGTCCTGCACCACAGCCTGCTTTTTCTCTTGGTCTACCGGTGAGGTTTACAACTACCCTAACTTATTTAATTTCTTCTAACGATAACAATCCTATTTCCAGCCAGCAAAGATTCGTTACTTGCCATCTATTACTGAGGCCATGATTTCTTCGGAACGAACCAATTTCTAATGCAGAAACAGCTTCAAACGTGAGTCGTAGTCAAGGCGTTTTCGACACATGATATTTACTAAACCATAATTTAGTCATGCCATACTGGTGTTTCCACAACAGATAGCTTGATGTGAATCCATGTACTTTCCAGTTTATGAAAGGCACAGTTATATAATCTGCCCTGACAGTTGCATTTATTTGTTTTTCGGCAACGTAACGAAAATACGCGATCTTGCTCTTACTTCTTTCCCGCGTGTGCCTTCGCTGAGCGAAGTGCCAAGGCTACTTGTTTTTCCTCATCTATGTTGCGAAATGTTATCCCAAAAAATCATCCATATCTATACAACTGAAGATGGGTCTCGGGTCCGGTGAGGTGAGAGCGTTACACATGTATCACATACATAGAACTCACGCGCTTAACAATGGCAATGCTCGCTGAAAAATAGCCAGTGTTATCACATCTTGATATCTGATTTAATCCAGTAGCTATTAGTATTCTCACATAGATATTACATTCCAGCAAAATTCTCATCAGCTCTGGTGTTTAAATATGGGCTATTCCTTAGGAAAAGCAAAGAATTACACAAAGGAATGGCTTGGCCCAGTCCACAAGGCATGAGGATTATACTGCTCTTGCTCAATGAGGGCCTCAGTGATCTTATTTTGGTCTGCTTCTAAGGCTGATGTTAGGTTGATGAGTGATAGATCCCATTGACCTGCTATGTAGGTAACATTGAATCATAACAGCTAGTGGCAAAGACGTGCAAGGATGTAGTCTATGTACAGCCATGGCTCATGTGAAAGAAATCTTATCAAAAACTTCAACATTGAGTATAAGTGACTGTTGATGATGCCTTCAGTCTCCACTTGAAGAATGTGATCTCCTCCCATTATTCTTTCCCTATACTATTCATGGTCGCATTACTGTCCTGGGGTGTTCTAAGTCTCTAGAAGACATTCTGGTCATGGTCACCAGTTATTAATATCATCTTTCCCAATCAGTGCCAGCTTACCTGAGTTAACACTATAAATTGTATTCTTAGGTGCCACAGCAAAGTTTAATGCTATATATAAACACTCATTCATTGACCCATGCTATATGCCATCAGTAGTAATAGAGTCAGTTGGGCTGAGTTAGCACAGCATGCTATGGCTTTATCTGTAATGTGTTTTCTTAACATTAATTATGTTGCCCAATATCAACTTTCATTTTATCTCAGAGTTTCCACACATGTCTGGGGATAAAAACTTCAACATCTGCATTAGTGCTCAAAATGATGTTGCTGCCCATATCTATTTCTGTCCCATGTCATGAATTCACCTTTTCTTTTGGTGATTATCATTATCTTATCTTCTGGACTTATCACAGGGATATCTAATCTTGGAGATAATGCATGGACAACTGCATGGATACCATGAGGCAACTGTGCCCATGAGGTCAACACAAGGCTCACTTCTTTTATGATCAATCATTACTTACATGCATAGGCCATGAGTAGTACATGCATAGTACATGAGTTTGGTAGTATTTAGTTACATTGTTTGTACTCAGAACCCCAGTCTTGAGCTGGTCATTTCTCCACTAGCAATATAGTGCTCATCCCTATCCCCTTATCCTTTCCTCTCCCTGAGTGATTTGACAACCTCAGCATTGCACTATTGAGTGTATTGTTTGTGTGTCTGACATCCCACCTCCTCTTTCAACCTCTGTGTCTTTATCTGTTCTCAAACTGATGTCATTGTCCATATCAGGCTTATCATGAACTTGCCTATCATTACTTACATGCACAGGCCATGAGTAGTACATGCATAGTACATGAGTTAGGTAGTATTTAGTTACATTGTTTGTA
>JASFDF010000672.1:0-13454 GCA_036937115.1 Nidularia sp. FH-822889 | reverse complement strand
CATATCGCCTCGCGCAACCAGGCCTCCTCATTATCTCGCGAGAGAGCTGGGCTACTTAGATGACGGCGATGAAGCACGCAAAGCAGAGGAAGAGGCAAAAGCCAAGGCTCGCTCCAAGTCCCGCGGCAGGAACGCTGCAGCTACTGTCGATGACTTCAAGTTCGGTGCGACTTTGGGCGATGGCTCCTATTCCACTGTGTGTCTAGTTTATGCGCTCTTCCTCACTACCTATACTAACCCATCCGCTCGGGCCCCAGGTGAAGTTTGCGACCCACCTTGCGACTGGGAAGCAGTTCGCAATTAAAGTGATAGAGAAGCACCATCTTATTACGAAGAAGAAGCAATCTACAGCACATGCAGAGCGCAGTGCACTAATGACATTAGGGGCAGGTCATCCTGGTATTGTTCGTATGTGGTATTGCTTTCAGGATCAATGGAGGCTATGTGTGTTGGGTTCCATGACTTTCTTCTCTCTTGTATCTAATCGAATGTTCAGATTTTGTACTCGATCTTGTACGGAATGGGGAAATGAAGACGTTACTAAGTCGGATGGGCTCGTTCTCGTTGGAATGTTCTCGGTATTACGGAGCGCTGCTAGTGGATATCGTTCGATACATGCATTCGAAAAACGTGATACATCGGTACGCTATTCCGCGCAATATCTATGCTTTCACAGATGTTGAAGATGCACATAGTGATCTGAAGCCAGAGAATCTCCTGTTCGATGATGACTTCCGAATCAAAGTTACTGATTTTGGCACTGGGAAAGTACTTGAAAGCCCAAGTACGTTGCCTCGCTTTCGGTTAGTCTGGACATATGCTTACCGTTATGACAGATGATAAGACTCACACCTGGGTTGGAACTGCTCAATACATTGCTCCAGAGCTCTTATTGGCAAAGGAAACTAGCAGAGCGTTCGTCTATCTGGCTTAAGGCATTATTCCAGAAATTGAATGTACCGCTTACAGTACCGACTTCTGGGCCCTTGGCTGCGTCATCTATCAGATGATCGCTGGTCGCTTTGCGTTCACCGGTCTGTCCGATTTCCTCACGTTTGAGAAAATCAAGAAGAACGAGTACAGTTTCCCGGACGGATTTGACGCAGACGCGAAAGATCTTATCCAGCGATTGCTGGTAAGTGCGTTATCTGTTCCTCCTTCTGCCTCTTGATCGATAATGAATCCTCAGAGCCCCAACCCCGAAGAACGACTCGGAGTAGGACTTCCAAGTTCCAGCAATGATATCCAGGCCCTCCGATCTCACCCCTTCTTTTCGACTATTAAATGGGAAACTCTGTGGACCGACCCTGTACCTCCTCTTGCAACCGGTCTTATAAAGAACGAAAATCCGCTTGCTAAGGGGCATGACAGGGATTGGGAAGGAATCGGCACGACTTGGGATGACCTTGCCGTGGATAGCGACGAAGACGACGGACTAGAATGGGCAACAAACAACCATCGATGGCAAACAAAGCCTGATAAAAGCGGAGACATAGGACCACTGGGAGAGTTCCGTCCTCACTCGGTCCCTGTTCCTATTTCCGGGAGACGTGATACGGGATCGACCATTCACGAAGTGGACAGACCAATGACAAGTATAAACGGCGGCACAGCAATTGACGGAACTGCAAGAGACCGGGCGCCGAGCGAGTCACCATTCTCCGGTTCTCCCTCAAGTTCGTCCGAAGGCAGCCCGGCGGGTAATCTAGATACGATGATGAAATCGATGAGTGTTCGGTCTTCACAGCGCAACGCAGAAGATGGCCCGAATGATGCCCTGAATGAGGTTAATCGGCATGAGGAAGACGAGCGGGGAAGGAAACAGGCGCTATCGCCTGTGCAGGGAAATGGCCCCGCTAGCGATGTCGATTTGTAAGTATAATGTGTATCTGTATAGTGTTTCGGTAGCCACTGACGCGATTCACTAGTGCCGCGCTTCTGAAGCTTCCCACCGAGGAGACCATTCTTTTCAATTCCGCAGTGGAAGCTCGTTCACTTCGTCGTCGTGCGAGTCGGCTCATTCCTCTTCCTGTTCCTCCCAGTAAACGCAAAACACGGCAACTGATTTTGACATCCAAACGGCTGCTGTGTCTGAAGCAACGGAAAGCTGGGGATATCTCAGTCAAGTCGGAGCTATCTTTGCGAGCATCGGAGAAGTTAAAAGAGAAAGACAAGGAAAGGGAATCTCGGGGCATTGTAGCAAGCGTGGAGCGCAAAGGAGAACGGGAATTCGTCGTTCTAACGGTATGAAGTGTCGCCTGTCATGAGCTCCTTGCGATTGACTAGTTCTTTTCCAAGTCTTCGAAGACTTACAGCTATGCGGCCAAAGATTCGGACCTGGCGTCCATCTGGACCACGAATATTAATGAAGCCCTCGTCTCTTGTGGGAGACAGCCTTCAAAAGCACGGACATGATATATGAGTCAACATCATGAACAAATGATTATATACGACAACTAGACATTAATCATCTTTCGATATGTGGACATTCGCATTTTATCTTACTGGTCTTCAGATGGGAAATACGTGTAGGCTGTTTTGTATACTTCCGAATTCAGATCATGTATAGTATGCTTATTGTAACTGTTATCCGAAATTGCAACTTTATTACACCTTAGTAAGTAGTTGAATAGATCATGGTACTTTTTATATACAAACAAGATATGGTGTGCAGTACAGCTTGTTTAACCCGGGGGAAGCAGACTTGCATCGACGGCACCACCCTCATCCGCCACACTCTCATCTTCCTCCTCGCCTTTGATAGGTGTCCTGGGCATCGCCATGAGACCTGCACATGGTTTAGCACATGAAAACCAGCAGTACTAGAAGCAAACACACCTGTACGAGCGGCCTCAAGGATACCGAAAGGCTTGACAAGCTTCAAGAACGCCTCCACTCTTGGAGTCTTCGCTGTTAGCTCCACGATCACACTATTCTCGCTAACGTCCACGATCTTCGCTCCAAATTGCCTGGCAAGAGTGGAGATAGAATGCATGTGCTGGTGCTTGAGGCGTAGAGCCTGCGAGGGTGTGATAGGTGACCCCTGAGTTTCAGGGAATTGTTCAGGATGAGCGCTGCGCTCGAAGTTCTGTGCGAGTGCTGCCTCTTGCTCCACTTTCGAGAGTTCTTGATCCTCCACTGCCACTCGGCGCGGTTCGTGGAACGGACCACCAACTAGCTGCTCTTCAAGATATTCTGGCCCCAAGATCGAAACCTTTACAAGAAGCAGCTCCCTAGAAATAACGCTTGTTTCCGTATAGTCCAGAACTGCCCACACAGGGACCTTCAATATGCCTTGGGTTAATTCAAGCTTGTAAAACAAAATAAATACGTACGAGATCTTCCAACTGCCTACGGGCTTGCTCCACCACACCATCTTGGCCGTTGAGGACAATACACATACGACTCAGGTCACGAATTTCCGTGCGGCAAACGACCAGCGAATCAATGTTGAAACCTCTCCCAGCAAGGATTCCAGATACGCGTGAGAGCACACCTGGCTCATTCTGCACAAGGCAGTTGAGGATGTGCCTACGAGAAATTAGAATGCATAAGAATCAAACTGATATTTAAACGAACTTTTTAAAAGGTTGCAAGCTGGGAGGAGGGGTATTGTAGAGAATGTTCGTAACGGCCTCCTCTGCGCTTCTAGAGCGAGGCAAATCCGTAGCCGGAAGAGGAGGAGGGCGTATCCTGTGAGACCTCTTGTAGTCAAGAGCCGAAGTGGAATCGTCGATGGGCTTTGGGGGCTGAGGAGGCTTCAAGGTGTCCTCCGATTTACTCACGCGTGCCGTCGAGGAGAGGAGACGTGTTGAAAAAGCGCGCGGGGCCACGCGAGCACGCAGCAAAAGCGACATTGGGACGTGACGACGAGTTATATAGACAACTAAATTGAAGTTAGAGTCGACGTTGACAGAGTAAGGAAATATAAATGTTGGGCTCACTGCGTTACTTTAAGTTCGAACACTGACTCGACATATCATCGGACGCAATAATGTTTGGCACGTGATTATGTAATAAATATCATACAGTGACACTGCTAACGCTACTATCGTCGACCCCACATCGGCCAGACCCACCGGTTTTGACCAATCAGAGCTCCGGATTCGATCAATTTTGGCGGACTGGACGATACGTGGGTCCGGCCGATACGTGGGTACATACACCAAAGCTACGCTCAAGACTCGGACTGTGCGTTCTTCAACACCGCTCGCGCCAGCTCAATATACTCCTTTGCATCCCCTATGTCCTTCCCTTCAGCCTCCGATATTTTTTCCCAGTGCGAAAGTCCGCCCTCTACTAGCGTCCACGCCTCCGGCTCGGAGTGCTCGTCCACCCATCGGACATATTCGGCCTCCTGCCAACCATGTAGAATGTGGGGCAAAGGTATAGGCGAACGCACCAGGATGTGGTGCAACACGATGAGCGGAGGAAGTCCTGCGGTGTGCTTCGTCGAAGCCAATTCCTGGTTGTCGAGAAACAGCAGTGGTCTACGATTATCGCATATTAGTTCCTTCTGAGATCTATGCTTGTACAGAAAAACATACCTCATGGCTCGAAGTGAACGATATTCGTCACCCACTGCCTCCAAATTACCCCCTCTCTGGCTCTGCGGATTCTCAACCATGAAAGCACTGAGGGCAAACTCCAGTTCTGTCATGTCACTGGTCATCTGAAGCTTGCCACTCTCTCCGAGAGGTTTCACGATGGAAATGTGCAAGAGGAAGGTCCTAATGACAAACTTCACAATGGACATGGTCCTAATTAATGGACATCAACTCGTAAAGTGAAATAAGAAAAGGAGCCTTCGTACCAATCCCGTCCAGCTTCCCCTACGTTGTATCTGCTGAATATTTCAGTCTTAATGAAACCCAACTTTTCAGTCAGTTCTTTCGTGTATAAGCTTGCGCCGCCCATTCCTGACATAGGATCAGAAGACTTTACAAAATCTATGCGATGTAACTTGGTGATAATGGCACCAAGTTCACGCCGAATTGCAGTCATGAGAGGCTCCACCAAGCAGTCATAAACACTGTACATTTGCTAGAGCATTTATCAGTTATCATTGGCACAAAATAAAGTCAATGTTCGGACCTGGATTCCAGGCTGAACAATAGCAAAAACTATTTCGGTGTGTTCATCTTTCAATTTTGTAAGCCGCGACCAGCATTGATACAGGAATGTAGTCAATTGTGCATTGCTTATTTGCTGTGCCGTGACAGAAGGACCCAATAATGTAACTGCTGAGCGATCCCTTACGACCTAGAATTTAATGTCAAATCACTGCATGAAATTACATTGAAATAACGCACCAGCCCCTCTGTTCTTGAAATCAGTGTTTCCAGTGATGAAGCTACGATCTTTGCAACTGCTTTGACTAATAGAGGGTCGAAGCGGGCCGAATCGAGCTCATTTGCAAAAGTCCGAGCAACGTTTATGCCTTCATTTGCTCCTGGAGGAGTTCGAGCGCCACCAGAAAATGCTTGTCCGATAGCCTCATTCGACTTGTTTGTTGATTTGGAAAGATATAACGATTCTACGGTGGAGAGAGCACGCAGAGCCAGTACTGTCTCCGGACTGACGTTACGTGGCGTTAGTACATGAACATCCTCTAAAGGAGGGCAAATACTACCTTTGGTAGTTATCCGTATAGGTTGTGTCCGTATGAACGGCAATCTTCGCGAAGAACTCCTGGAACAGCCGTAGTAATCTCGGATAACCTGTACCAAGAGTTTGCTGAAGGAAAGTAGAACCTGCATCCAACAATGTAACCCTCTAAAAATATTTCGGAAAGCAGATAGCCGTACTTTTAGCTGAATCCCGAAAATGTTTCTCTAGAGAACGCCCGAGGGTAGTCCAAAAGGTGGCGCTAGGTTTATTTTCGAGTACCTGAAGGTGTGCGGCGCATACGGATTTTAGGTCAGCTATCGAATATGGGTGATAACACCTGTGAATGAAGGCCCGATTCTCACCTTCATTGCCTCATCTAGAAAAACCACATGTGAGGTCGTATCCTTCTTCATCTTAAGGACTTTCTCTAATGTATACACCTATAGGCCGGAGGCATTTCTAGGTCAAATTCAGGCATATGACACGGAAGAAATCGGCAAAGGAAAGGAAATTATGGTGTCAAAATGCTTTCCCAGCCTTGGACGTCTAGGAACTGAAAGGTGCGACCATACCGTGAGAAAGAGAAAGAGTGTCCGCCTTATCAGAGATCCCATGAATGCGCAACAGCGGTCTCACACGTAGAGAACATGATGCATGAGGCCGCCACAAGCGCTCAGGCTTCCGCACCCCGCATGCCACTGGAAGAACGATCTAAGCGCCACGGATACACTGGCGCGGTAGTGCTAAGGTGATACTTCGCGCTGCCAATTGTCAAAAATAATTGCCATCCAAAACTAAAAAGGATTTTCCCGAAAAATTATATATTTCAGGCTTACCTTGATGCAACAATCCGCCATTTCTTCAAACATTGCCTCTAGACGAGCCCACAGAGCAGCTGTCCATTGTGGGGCAGTAATGTTTGTGGGCTCTGTCCTGACGCGGGAACGATACACTGTTGGGGATTGTGAAGAATTTCCTGGATCTGGGGGGATGGAAGTAAAATAACGGTCAGTACACCTTCAAAGTTTACCCAATCATTCAGAGAACCTTTTGCCAAGGCGTCTTTTGAAATCTTGGAGAGGTCGAATGCGTTACGTATTCTGTCTTCCACGGCTTGTGAGAGGTCAAAGATAAGGCTCTGTACTAATGTTGGCAAGACTCTAAGATTGTAGGCCGTTTGAAGGGAAGATGCAAGAAGAGTTTGGTTCTATTAGCAGCCCAATATTCAGTTTCGAGATAGTTGATACATAGACCAAATGTACCAATGTGGTGAGGCCCGTTAAAACCATATTTTCCATCTCGCTTGTCACTTTGGTACGCGAATCTTCTATGAAGCCTTCATATGTCGCAACTGCTCTCACAGACCGCAAAGATAACTCCTGACTTGCATCTTCTGACATGCGATCACCGCGCCCATCCGCCTGCACAGCGATAGGACCATCCAATAATGCCACTAAAACGAATGTAAGAAAGAAACATCAGGATATAGAAATTCTAACACATACTAAGCTCTGCAATACTAAGCGCGGCCTTGGCAATTGTACGTTCTCTTTCGTCTTCCACATCCATTACCTGTGACACAGTTGCAGACAGTAACGAGTTCATTTCATCCGCATTTTCCTGCTTCTTGGGTTTCTTTTCTTCGTCAGCAGCCATCTCATTCATTTGCATTTGCAATCTCCGTGCTAATATTACGAAACGAGAGGTCCGGCGAAGTAGGTCGAATGCTTGGTGAAGCTTCTGTAACCGGGACACATTTGTCTGCAATGCCTCATAGGGGAAGTGTATTTTGTTCCGAAGCCTTCGTAGCGAAATAGAGTGAGAACAATAAAGCCAGGATTCAAGTAGAGAGAGGGCGTACTTGTCAACGGACGCGTCTAGATCATTCAAACCAGATCGAAGAGACGTGAGAGAGCCAGACAGACTATTCACGCTTGCAGTTTGGGACAGTAAGTCTTCATGATGGGCTGTAACCTGAAGAATATGAGTGCATGATAGTATGGTATGGCAAAGTCGCGAGGCACCAGAGTCTTGATCTGCTTTGCTACATCGTCTATCCCAAAGGTAAGCTTCGAGATAGCTACGGATACATCCTCCTTTGGTATAGGATCTACAGAAGACTTGTTGGTGGGGGTCTTTGCAGAAGGTTTGATATCGGAGGAGGGGGGATACGGTTCGCCAGCGAGTACTGCGTTAGCATAATCATTAGGGTCGAAGTGGGGATTCGCGAAGACGGCGTAGTCTGTTTATTCTTCAGAAATAAGAGATTGAAGTGAAGGAGTATAAGACGCGCATACCAGCCATTTGAAGACTGCAGTGCTACAGTTGATAGATTGAAGGTCAATCCAGAAAGCTAATGCCCTTCGCCTGAAAGCCAATTGCTCAACGATCTATAAATTCATGTGGGAAAGTCTGGCGGTTTAGTCTCCGTAGCTGACCTAATACACAGATAATAGTCAATGTGTTAGTTGCCTGCTACACTAACGTTAACATGTTCAACTTTTCTTCACCCCCTCCTCCCATTGAAACGGTATCTTCAGCTTTCCTTCACCTCCTAGTGAACATTACGCAAGAGAAGTTACAAGATGTACGTCCTTATATTACTTAACGAACCCATACGCTCATAGTCTTGATCTTTTCAGTGGGATGGAAATGGTTGGGTAGGTTATTTATTGGGGCTCCAGTGCCAATGTTCTTCGATCCCAAGTCAATTATTAGACCCGCACGACAGGCCTTCCTTAGATGAAAAGGTAATGACGCTCGGGTATGAGGTGTTGATGGTGTGCGGTGCACTTTGAGGGTAACAAGTATCGATTCTAGCAGGAATGACATTATTGTGCATGTACAGCTTGAGCTGCACAAGAGTCTTCAGGAAAGCAAGATTCGCGCATGACTAATATTTATTATTTTAAGTTAAGGTTGTCAATAAGCTGCTAAGTATTGGCTAAGTGTAAAACTCTAAGATTAACTAGTCTACTTGCTCTATTACTGACTACTACTCACTGATATTTCCGCAGAATCTCAGACTGCTCTGCTTCGTGTCAGCGTGCTTTCACTTCCTTCAGCGCACACATGATCGCTGTCTCACCGCTGAGCAAGCGCTATGCTGCGCGATGACAAGCCCTCGGCGCTTAGATCTGATGTCACCCGTTGGGGCCTGTGTCGCCCGCTCTATGATCCTCTATCACTCTGTCTTGATTTCTCACTCTCTCTTTGATTTCCAAGTATACCATCTCCTAGGACTGTCTCACCATTCCGGCCCATCTACATATCATCTCCCCTCCCGTGCTGCCTCGAGGCTTCTGTGCCCCTTCACATTTCTCACTGCGCTAGCTTTATAAACTCTTTCTGGGCCTGTGACTCGCTTCCACTCCAACACTTGTCCATTACGGAGCTTCCGTATTCCTGTCGTAAATGGCCTACAACTACTATCAGCGGAGTGTTCCAGGTTGGGGAACTAACCAAGTAATTACTCTCTATCTCCATCCCTCTCTCCACCTCCAAATTCATCTAACTCCTCCACCTACATCAGTTCCAATTCGGTCCACCCCCTCCACCGAGCTTTCAGCCTCAGCCGTCATGTAATTAAGCTCATTTACATGCCCTGGTACACGAGGCACTGATACACTTATATACTAGGGGGAGGCATGGATTACTACCGTGCTCATGCTACAAGCCCTGACCCGTGAGCGTACTATGGCTAAGCCCATAAAGTCCTCCTTGAAGTCCTCACGGAGCACCTCTCTGATACCTGATCGTGGTAGATCCCTCTTCGATTATGCCTGGAATCGCGTTCGTGACCACGGAAGTGGGGCCCATGGCACTATAGGTGTCGGCGTCCATGAAGCCCGTCATTGGCATCGTCGGGCGTACGGCGGCATGGTATGTCCTATTTGCCTTGTAGTTGTACTCTTACTTACGTGCCCCAGGGCGAGCTAGAAATGATGTCTCCTACTGAAATCGGCCATGCAGCCGCATATGAAGCATATCGCACTTGGATACACAACAGTTCAATATATGAGCCTATAAGTGGCGATCTTGAGAGGCAGCGGGAGGGACTTACAGGCCTCGCCGTTGCAGAAGGTATTTGTGGATTAATTTTACTATTCACCATCTAAAGCATAGTGAACGCGCAGCGACACGGTTACTCCAATTTGCCAACCGCACCATGGACCGCTATGCCGGTATGGCTGCATCCGAAGCCGCAGCCCATACAGCTTCTGTAATCTTCTATGAGGTCAGTGTTGTCTCATAACATGTTGCGACACCCCTTATTCACTTCTTGCAGAGTCGGGGAGGTCACGACCATGAATATCGCTCTCGCTCTCGTCACCGTCGGGGGTCCTTCGATGAGCCTTACGCCTACGACGACGAACTGGCTTATCCACGAGGCAGGTCACATTCACGCCATCGCTCCCATTCTCGTCATAGCTCCTATGGTGGAGGTATGCCACCTTCTGTTGGCATGAGCATGGCAGGCACGCCGTATTCCTCATCTGGAGCCTTGCCTGGTGTTGCTCATAGTTTCCCTGGCGTTGCGCATAGTGGATATGGCGGACAAGGTGGTGCATACGGTTCTTACGGCTCATACGGTGCCGGTGGAGGTGGGATGGCAATGTCTGGTGGCGGTGTCTCTCCGTATCCCTCTCCTGGGATGCCTATTCCTAACACACCGTCGTACTCTGGAATGCCCATGGGAATGAGCCCATCTGCGTCTTTCCATGGGTCATACCCAAATGCTTCGGTTCCTATGGTTGTTCCCATGGGACATGGGCGAAGCCGGAGCTCTTCTTTCTCTTATCCACAGCAGCCATACATGGGTATTGCAACGAGTGGTACTTCTATGTCCATGCCACCAGGACAGACAATCATAATTCAGAAACCGAGGAAACACAGACATCGGCACCATCACCACAGCAGAGGCAGAAGCTCTGAACGTTACTGAGAAGTGTTTACCATTGCTAAACGAAGCAGAACGATGTTCATGTCGGTACAGTATGATCTTTGATATCGCTATGGGTTACGGATAATAATGTATGCTGGATAGCTGTACGAGGTAAGCAGTAATGTAATTGTATCTCCGTACTTACTTCGACTTGTATACTTCCTTTCATTTGTAAAGTACGCACCTATTTATGCACATCGCAAGGCAGTCTTGAGAGACTCTCGAGCTTGCACCTCCTTGCCACGCGGACATATCGGCCCGATGGAAGGACGGTATATTAAATAAGAATACACCAACATGATCAAGAGATGGATTACTGACATTCCAATCACTGCAATCATCCAATGACCAACTGCAACTGGTATCCCTTCAGCGACCATAAACCATTATATCGCACAAGGCTTTACGCCCACAATTGAATAATTTGTGCACAACAGTCTCAATGCTCCAAGCGTCTCCAAGGCTGTCCGAGGCCGTCGAGCACCATCGGAAACGTCGAAACGATGCAGTGCTCATCAACATCTTGGTGATCAGCGTATGCACGCCCCATCACATGCGCACCCCTGCTTGGCTATGCCTTGGATACCCCTTGCGTCGTGGTCGGCTAATTCGTCATTCATGTTTCAGGCCGCCGCTCGAGTATATAAACCTAGCGCCGCTTGTTGCTGAGTTCCCCGATAGGCTGGTCCTGATCCCACTCAACACTCAATTTGCGCCCGCTCACTTCAAGAGTTGTACTCTGAGAAATCCATATAAATTCTTTACATCATAACGACTTTTCCATCAAAAATTAACGACATGTCCGTTGTACGCACTCGCAAATTCTGCTGCTGCATCCCAGTGCGAGCTGGCGTTATCGTGAGTCTCTTTCTGTTATTGCTTCCAAAAATCAATATTAATAGTCTCCATAGCTCCTTTCCATCCTTGGTATGATAGGAGGAGGCGCAGTCACTGCTATCGCAATCATTAATCTTAAGAATCCCAACAATGGTATGTAGAATCGAATCCTTTCTCAATTCAAAACTGACTTTGTCGTTTTAGCTGGTGCGAAGACCGGTCTGATCATCCAAGTCATTGTTTATCTGCTATTGGCGGTCGTGTCTTTGTTCGGGTATGTTTTGACCGTAGTTGTATTTCAGCGCTTGTACTAAAATGCTCTACAGTCTCATTGGGGCCATCGCGAAGAAGCTTGGGATGGTGCGCCTGCACTTCGCCATCCTGACGATGCATCTTCTCTTCAGTATCGGTACCGGGATATACGCCATCTATTGCACCTTCAAGGATTCCACCAACTACATTCAGCAGTGTGTCAGCGGCTCCCTGGATCCGTCAATTATGAAGACCTGCAATGATGGTTCTTCTATCATGAAAGGGGTTGTGATCGGAATTTTCGTTCTTCTTTGGTTACTCGAACTCTGTAAGTTCGAAATATTCGCAGTCATTTTCTTCATCTACTAACATTTTCTTCCAGGGTTCTGCGTCATTGTGCACAACTATGGGGAACAGCTTAAGGACGAGATCAAGCACAGGAGTGTTGTTAAGGATACTGAAGCCTGGTAAACGGTCTCGTCGGTCTTCGGGCTACTCGCAGTCTCACACCCACATTCGTTATCCAAAGTTGTCCGAAGTGTGTATGTATGTACGTTATTTAATATGGATCATTTGAGCTGTGATCTCGGGCGCTATGATTGGCATTCATTCTTGATATTCATTGCAAAAAGGTAACTTTTACTCCGTAACGAACACATATTCCATATATAATTGCATGGCTGTCGATTTGCTCGCATTCGAAAAAGCTGAAAGTCTGAAGATCTGACCATTCGAAAATTCGGCTACGCATTGTAGCAAAGAACTTCGTATTCCTGTGAACATATATCAATAAAACTGAGAACCTCAGAAAGATTGTTGACTATCTACCTCGACATTCTTTTCTTTGCCGCCGTAAGGGATGAAGGCACCTGGATATGGCCATCTTTAATCACTGCCATGACAGCTCGATGAACACCGACGACAAACCATCTAGTTTTGCACTGGCTTTCCCCGGGTGCATCGCACCTTTGTGCGCAGCCTTCGCAACATACAGCGGGGTTCCGTCATTCTCTCTGCCACCTTCAACCGGCTTATAGCCAAGGGCAGAAACATTCAGCTTGCCACGCGCAGGCACCCAGCGCAAGCCTCGCATGTCCCCTACAAGAATTTCGTATGTTGCAATCTGTAAATAAACGATATTAAATTGGGAATAGCGGTGCACTATTATCATTCTTACGTGGATTTCTTCGTGTTTATATCCAATGACCGCTCCTTTCTCGAAGGCATCGGAAGCTTTACCAACCTCTATTGTCGCGTGTGAGTAAACTATTAGCTGATAACCACAAGAAAGAAAAAAAGTACGAACGAATGCCGCCCTGCATATTTTTAAAGAATGAGGAAAATAAATGTGAGGAATAAATCTTTTTTCACCTCGAAGTATGCCCTGCAGATATAAAGCGTCCAGGAATGCTCCTTTCCGACCTCGATGGCTCCCTGAGGGATGTTCTTTCCTTCATTTAAGATCCAAGTTGCAGGACCAGTGGGACCGTTGCGATGGAACTGGTCTGTTCGGGCCTTCGCCTCGTTGACCCAGTTTTGAAGGGCCCATGTATGAGCTTTTTTCTACGCTTCGGAAATCAGGCATGACAAAAGAACGACGAACAAGTGTCGCGGACCTCTTCCCCGCTCTTTTCATGCTCCTTGAAGGCGAAGTAACCGCCAGCAAGTAGAGCCACTCCAGCAGCTAACCCACCCCCAATCTATAATATGATGTAAATAACGCATTGCCCGCGGTGAAAGTCGATAAAATAAGCACCTCAAGTTGCTTCTTTCGTTCGTCATCAAGGTCATACCAGTGTTTCTTTGTTTC
>JASFDF010000670.1:0-13526 GCA_036937115.1 Nidularia sp. FH-822889 | reverse complement strand
CTGGTGTTTGCCATTATTTTTATATTAGTCATCTTCTGAGTCATCAGGGTCAAAAGGCCCTTCTGTTTTAATGTATAAAATATATATAATATATAATATATAAGGATATATAAGGATAAGGATAGCAGCAGCCATTTGAGTGATCTTATTGGCAGCTGCTGTCATTATATAATGATAGCAGCCCACAAACATGAGAGCCCTGCTGCTAGATGGCCTAGGAGTTTTAGTGCTTAGTAATTACTGGGCGGCTAATAATTTTAGGTCAGGGCGAGGCACTGTGAAGCCGAAGCTTTTGCGGAGTTATAATGCAGTTGAAATATGCCGCTCTGCCGATCCCACTATCAAAAGTCAATCCCACTATCTGAGTACAATCCCACTATTTATATATTTATGCTGCAATCCCATTCCCACTACTCTCGTATATTCTCAATCAGATTCACCTCGAGCTATTGTGGAATAGCAAGTCAAGGGACATCGCTGGTAAAGAAGTACGCCATATCACAGTCAGCAAACATTGCTTGAAGGGAGTTCAATCTGAGGGACACTCTGTGAAAGCTTAGTGAAACTTTGAAATTCAGCTTATGAAATTTTTGGTCAACACCTAAAGTTTGAGTTTCAATCGTCATCACTGCAGCTGTGGGCTGAATGGATCCTATTGAAAACCCCGAACTCAACTACCTAGTACCTATAGCTATTTGCCAAGTAAGTATTCGAAACCTTTGGGGTCTGCGTAAAATCGATGAAACTCCTGAATACTATGTTGACATCTTGCGAACAAGCACATACTGCTGTATATTACAATATTGTTGGATGGACCGTGAACTGAACCAGCCCTAATCCCTCGTTCCATTGAGAAATCAGTTTCTACGGAAAAGTTAACGGTACCGAATTCTTGATTCAATTTTGCTGAATGCTTCTGACTCCATGTTAATACTATGGCAAACACTGCGACTCAAGCTCGGTGATTTGAAACAAATACCAGTATTCAACCACATTGATGGTTGAGTCAGTAACTTCGGTTGAGTCATTGCGCCTCATGCTAGCATAAATATATTCCCACGAAGCACCTCATCCTCCGACAGATGTGGAAATAGTCCTCCCCCCAACGGCCCTCCTCCGTCCTCAGAGGCATTGTCATGAACCGAATGAAAACCAGATTTCCCCGTTGGGCATTAGGTCCATTCAGTATACAAGCTGTTTTTTCCAGCTATGAATTCATTCTCTGTACTTTAAGATTCCGGGATAGGCGAGCTTTCATACTTGCGTATTAAGCATACATCCAGTTTTGCCCTACCGCTTCACGCAACTTGCGAAAAGGCGATCTAAAAATAACATCTCATCACACGCAAAATAAGAGCGGATGAAGCGGATGTCCGATCCGGTCTCTCGCCGCCTCGGCAGAGTTTGATGATGAATCATAGTGGGGTTCGATGAATTGTATATGTATGGCTTCGATGTCGTTGACTTTCTCCCACTATCTCAACCGTAAGCCTCGTCCATAGGAGCCTCCCGATGACGACTACAAGTTCCAGAAGCCAGACTATCACCGAAGAACCCTCGGCACGTGGTTTTGAAACTACACAAATGGAGGAGAAACTGGCAGCATTAGAATCCCAAGACGAGAAACGATTTACAAAAGATTTCCATTTCTTGCCCATCCCACGTCATCTGCGTTATGACCCTGCCAAGCCCTTCTACTTCGGTACATTTTTAAACATAGCGTTCGGATTTGCTAGCACTTTCAGTAAGCAGCTGCTATTGAATTTGACTATCATCGATAGACTAAAGCCGTGCATGTTCTCCAGCTGTTGCCAATCTTTACTATTGTCAACCTCTTCTCAGTAAGTAGCAATCTTTTCCTAGGAAATTTGAATGTACACCTTATGATTACCTTCAGTCCAGTTCTCAAAATCATTCAACGTATCGTACGATGAAGTATCTAGGTTTGGTCCCGTCTATCATCTAGCTTGGGAAGAAATATTAACTATTTTCCTTTAGAATTCCAACGCTGGTACAGGCAGGGTAAGCTCTTATGTTCACTCAGTGATTATATTCTGAAGCAAATTCGCGTATCAACAGATACGCCACTGGTCTATTGCTTATATCGCCGCTAGGAGATTTACTGCGTCGGAGGCAGTTGATCCTCACAGTAGTGACTATGTCAGGATCTCTTACGATAGGTTTAGCTGTAACAAATAGCCTTGCAGTTTTTGAGGCGCTTTCATTCCTCGTGGGCGTCGTCACTGTCACTCCACAGATACTCCTTCCCCTTGCAGCCGACTTAGCACCGCCAAACCGGCGTGCCTCCGCCATCTCAGTGGTGCTATCGGGACTTCTATTTGGAGTGCTCATCGCTAGAGTACTCTCCGGAGTAATAGCAGAGTTTGCCTCGTGGAGAGTGGTGTACTACTTCTCGATCGGCGTCCAGTTCCTCGTTCTCGGAGGATGTTACTTCATGCTTCCGGATTATCCGTCTAAAAATAACGACCTCAGTTATTGGGACATCCTCTGGACTATGGCCAAATTTGCTTTCACAGAACCGATATTGATTCAAGCTTGCCTTATCAACTTGATGTCAAGTGCTTGCTTCAGTAATTTCTGGGTGACTCTTACGTTCCTCCTGGGAGGGCCGCCATACAATTATTCAACGTACGCAAATACTCCTCATCAACATGTCGTAAATACTGATATATCACTATGTAGTCTAGTAATAGGTCTATTTGGTCTCGTTGGAATGGCCGGAGTTTCCTTGGGCCCCTTTGTTGGGCGGGCGATCGACAATCTCGTACCCTGGTATGCAACGCTTTTCAGCGTTGTAATGCTTATTGCATTCCAGAGTATTCAGACGGGAGCTGGGGGAATTAACGTTGCAGCCGTGATCATTGCTACTTTTGGTCTTGATGTATTCCGTCAGATGTGTCAAGTATCTCTGTCAACTGCAATCTTCAGGTAAGATCTGCACTTGTTTCTAGGCCTGAAAAAAATACCCACTCTTCCTTCTGGTTTGCAGTATATCTACCGAAGCTCGCGCCAGACTAAATGCAGTATCAATACTTGCGGTGGGTTTAACTCGCGCATGTGTGTAATAGATATTCTAAATCTCCCGGATAGATCTTCCTCGGTCAAGTTATGGGGACATCAGTAGGCACAAGAGTATTCCTCCAATTTGGCTGGAGGGCAGCTGCATCACTATCTATGGGATTCTATGGATTTCAGCTGTTCCTCCTTCTTATACGAGGTCCACACTGCAGCAGGTACACGTGGTTTGGATATGAGGGTGGCTTAGAAGCAAGAAAGAGTGTGGTCGATGAAAGGAAGCAGTCAGGAGAGGACACGGATCGCATCAATCCTCTAGAGAATGAAAGGGCACCAGAAGTAAAGGGCGAGTCTTTAGTAGCAGGGGATGCAAAGGATATAGAGTCTCCCAGCTCCGGTGACGCAGAAAAACTACCCTCTTAGGTTCCGTCATTCGTTTATTGTCACAACTAAGATCCTGAAAATACATACTGCAGCTATATATACCGTAATATTTATTTCTCCCTTCGGATGCAATGCATCCGAAGATTCTGAAGCCTTGTGGGACCTCAAGTAGGAGGGACTTTGTTCCTAAGCCATGAAGCATTATATTTTGCTGGTCATGACGATTCCATGTACAGTCCAGAAGACAAGCCCGAAGGTCAGAAATTCTGAACGGCCCATTAATATGTTCTTAAGTTTATCGCTAGTTGTACAATATGTAATTCTGTTAAGCATGTACTTCTTTTAGTAAGCAAACTCCCTCTTATGGATGTAGGCTGGAAAAATGTATCCGGTACTGTCCCCAGTACCGACGTCATACGTGCCGGTATAAAGTAGTGTCAAAGTGAATAAAAAAATTTAATACGCCTTCAGACCAGAAGCTGGGTTCCAGTATTAACCTCCCGATGAATCATATAATCTAGCAATGACGTCGATGCCTGACTTTAGTTTTATCTTCACAAGATCATCAAGTTCGCATTATCAGCCAGACACCAGAAACTGGACCGAAGCCCGGACAGCTTCGAACAAGATCTACTACAGCATTACCATGTCGAGGATGATTCTAGTCTTGATCCGAATCTCTGGTAGAGAGAATGTAAATAGGAGGTTCCAAAAATCCGTTGCCCTATGCCTTAATTACGATCATGATCTTTCTTCGTCAGGTCATTCGCATCCAAATGGACTCTAGTTATTTGCTGCATTCCTCGAAAGTATCGGCACAAGCTGCCTATTCCCCCACACGGGGCAGATGCCGTCACCATATATGATTCTTCTAAACAACATGAAGTACGCCATACATGCCAATGCGATGCCAGCTCATGCGCAGCAAGAAGGCTTTTTGTTGACAGTGCCACTCAGCGCCAGGGTCTTTCGCACAATCTCCAGCTTAATCAATCAGTCATTTACCTGGTAATACCACCGGTTGTCAGCTGCCGTCGTTATCATGGCAGTACGGGCCCAGAAAATTGTGGTTTCTGCGCACTCGAGCTTTAATATATAGTGTTTCAAGGTTAACCTGAGAGGGTAGACCCTCTTCGCAATCCGCACCAGGAATTCAGCTTACCTACTCAAACTTCGTTGTCGATATTCTGTATTTTCCCGTATCTCTCCGGAATCTCATTGCATGTATGCTGTTGCGAGCTTGCCCTATCATATGATCTAGAATGACGTCCAGTTTTGATGTCGCGATTGCTCTTCGAACGTTTCGAAGGCATAGACTCGATAAAATCACATTGTAAGGACAGTAACTCCTGTGGGACATAACAGGTATGAAAATCACAATCTCACTTACTCTGACCTATGACAGTCACGCAGAACTCACGTTCAGTCCGCTAAGCTCTGAAAACAGACGAAGGGCAAACACGCAAACACGAGGCAGATCTTAATCGGTGACAGTGGACTTGCAAGGGTACGAAAGGATAAATGACCACACTGGTGTTGTTTAAGCCTTTGAGGCATGTAAAAGTATACCCTACTCTCTCTGCTCGAAATCCACGATGACGACAGCCTGGCTACAAGGCAATCGAAAGTCACCTTTATATGTCCATAGCAGATGGCGATGAGCGTTATACAGAGACTTGCAAGCTGAAAAACGGCATAATGTTAATACATCCTAAACAGATCGTCCGACAGAGTGATTTTGCAGTAACGTATAACGAACAGCATAGGTTTGCATTTGATGATTGCCAATGACGAAAGAGCTACACCATTCAAACATATCTGAGCCGATACGAATCGAAGTCCCGAGAATACCGCACTGTTAGTTATTTCAGAAGCTCTTCAACTACTCTATCGTCCGTTATCTTTTTGGAGTTATCCCCACGATAGTTGAGCCGCCGAAGAACATCAATCTGTGTCGATGAATGTATCAGCTGCGGTATCGAGTTCAAAACCACAACACGTACAACTTTGGATGCCGGGAAGCCTAGGGATTCAAACTTGGACACATGGGCTCTCTCTAGTCCTGCAATCGCAATCTCGTCTCCCACTTCGGGCCTCACCGCTGTCTTACCCTTCTTCTCCTTCGGGCCTGGACCTCCGGCATAGATCTGCGTCCAGTAGACGGCGGTGTCCTCAAAACTGCTTTTGCTGGTTGTATAATGCTTTGCTACCTCTGCATCCTGAGGATCGTTCGGCTCGGGCGAACATAAAAGACTTTGTAACGAGATCAAGGTCGACTTCAGAGTGAGCACGGGCGACCAGGCATCCTTGAGGATGTCGAGACAGATCGCCCCTGATGCAGATGAGATGTTGGGATGGTATACTTTCGTGATGAACTTCATCTTCACAGGTTGGAAAGGGTACGACTCTGGGATGACAATGTCCTGGACATGATGTGAATTTCAGTTTGAATGGATCGTCTTACACTCGTCCTCGACTCACCACTTCAAATTTCCCTCCCTCGTATGGTGTACCCTCAGGACCCGGGAATACTCCTTTCAGATGGAATGGAGAGTCGTCGATGAGTTCGATCGTGATATTCGATGTCTTGTCATTCTTGCAATCTAGGATACCACTCGTAATTGGCAATCGATTTCAGCAACGCCATTCTCGCTTCGAGCTCACCAGTGATTTCCTTGTTTACACGGCGAAGACGAGCGTCCATATTGATACAGATATGCAGCGGAAAATATAAAGAATAGCAACTGAGGCCTGACTTGAACTTGAGGAGAGTGAGGGGAATATAAAACGATGGAAGAGGGCAGTGGTTGGTGTGGTAAGGCTTACATAAGCGAGTGATCGGTGAGAGACGCGTCGTAGAAACCTTTATTACATAAAATAATCGTTGACTCATCACTCCATCGTCCACCGACAACCGAGTAATGGCTTACATTAAAACCAGTGAGTTACAATGCATGTTGATATTTTATCAGGACTTACCGCAAGAAGATTATTTGAAAAAGTCAAGAAATAGCTTACAAAGAAGAAATATATATTCTATTTAAAACTTTAGACCCGAATACACCTGGGAGGTAGTAAAGGGCGACGTCATCCATGATTTGGGAGAATCTCTCAAGAAACTGGGATCGATAACCAAATTTCAGTATTCTGGCCTTTATGTATACGCTCAATGCTTAATTTTATGACTTCGGCTACGGCATGTTGCCTGCGTTTATTAATGATCATCAGGGAGCGCTTGGTGATCTCTTCAAGCTGGGTCAGAAGGATATGAATGCTCGCATGCTGGAGTGTGAAGAATTTTTTTCTTCTGTGAAGAAATCGTTGACTATTTGTCACATAATTAAAGGATGTAATCACATCATCTCATGTCTATCGATATTCAGCTCCCTTGTGACATAATACTACATACAGCAGCCCATGATTTGGAAATTGGTCGTAACAATGATACTGATAGCGTGTACCAAGTACTAAGCCTTATTCAACCCTGAGGGTCATAAAGATGGTCTATAGCTGCTGATAGCTCGGGCTTGAAAAAAATATGGTACGCTATACAGAGATGTTCTGAGAGCAGGGAACATAAGGGCTGCCCAAGGGAATATAAATGGCATCGGATCGACATGATAGAATCACATCAGTCGGTACAATTATACCTTTCTTAGGTTATAATGCTGTATAGACAACAAATCTCTTCAACGATCCAGGCCATGCTTTAGGTGTTGGATGGCTAACATGCAAAACAGCCGTTTAACCTTCTCGTAAATGTTTAGATTCTTTTCGACTATCTATCCGCAATTGGAATATTTCCTAATATTACAAAAATTTCTCACCATTACGAATCACAATTCTGTTTCCGTCCGAGACCTAACCGCGAAGCAAAAAGCGTGTGAGATATATGGAGTCTAATTATTGGGTACTAAAATTCCGCTACGTCCGGCAGTTCTCCTGTTGCCCGGATCGAAGGGAACTTATTGTTTGTGGAGAAGTCTCCTAGGTAATCTACTAAAAATAACTGGCTGATTGCGGAACCATTCAAGATTCCGGCATATATTCATATCGCTCAACCCGCCTCTTCCAATGGATTATCGCTAGCCCTTTGATTACATAGGAAGCGTTATATACTACCCTAAAATGTACCGTGGCTAAGTGCATCTTTTCTTGTTTAAGCCATTTTGCACGTCCAGCAGACGTATTTAAACAATACTGAGAAGCTGATAACAAACAGTACCTCAACTTATTCAACTACAAGGGAGAACGACGCTCAATATTGTGGTTCCGGGAACAGAAATCGAATCTAATAGTTAGGGATATAACAAGAGTAGCTGTAAAATGTTGGCAATGGGATGAAAGACTGGGGGCATTTGGTAGGTCCCTACTCCCTATAGACGATAGCTAAGACGACGCTCCATCCCATTATTTTGGCTATGAACAGAAACAGCGGCATCAAGCTGAGGGCAGCCCGGAGCAACACCAATATCTGATCAAGCCAATAATGGGTACGGAGAGACATCATGCAGACCATTTATTATAGGGAAGAAATGAATATAAGTATCCCGCGGACGTGTAAAATACTAGGAACATGATAGAAGGGGGGGAGGTGCGGTGTGCGCTGTTAAGTCCAAGTAATCCGCAGTATTTATACAGAAATCTAGCCCCATAGCTCTATGATATGACAACCTTTTGTCGTATATACAATCACTACAAGTCGTCCCTGAGCCGGTGGTAATGGGCGGTGTCGCAAATGACGAAATAAGAAAGTAGCTAACCGCATTCACGCCAGGACTTAATGCCACTCCGATGCTTATCGATATACTGAGATTCGGCATAAATGGTAGTTGATGGCGGCCGGAACTTGACGAGAGGCTTATGAGGACGAAGGGCTCGATAACCTGTGACTCGAGGACGATGACTTCCGGCAGTAGAGCCATGCGTATTTTTCGTACCTATCTCCATTTTGTTCAGGTTTAAGAATTATATCGTTGAAGACTGTACATTTGCAGACAGCTGGCATTGCTTCGTCGAGTCGACCTGTTACGAGACTTAATTTACGTGCTTCAACCGTAAACTATTATTGATCACCAACCAGTAAAAACCTTGTAGAATAAAGTTTAATTCACGTGTTGAATTCGGCCCAATAAGTTTTGAAGTCTGGGGAAGGAAATCTAGCCAATGACATCACGTAGCGTCAGAGGGTGGGCACGCATGTTACATTTATCGACACGCTCCAACCGTGCGCAGTGCAGCCTGGAATTCTCGATCGGGTTGTTATGTTGCTTCGAACGTCAAAACGCTTGATTCACGGAAGAGGGCTTATGGCAGAGACTCAGACATGCTGCAGCCGCGCAGCGTGTGTCTGAGCCCAAAGTTGATAGATGATTGCGAAGCTTTCTTATGAAGCAGTTCTATGCAATATACTAATCTGCAGTGGCGATCAAGCAGATTTTCTTGGTATTAATAGCGTTAACATTATAGCAAAGAATGGCAGTAGGGATAATCCTATCCGAACGTTAGCTGAAGATTTTAGAGTTTGAAAAACCAGCGCTGTAATCGATCCTTGAGAATACGGTCTTTGTCGAGAATTAGAACACGTCGTCCATGGGTTTGTGGAGGATTGATTATATAAAAAACCATAGCTAAATTACTTCACCATTAGTAGCATGCTGAATCAATATGGTATTGGATCATGGTTATGGATATCATATTGCTCCCATATTTCATCTACTACTTTTCAGTTATACGAAATGCCATTCTGAATGGATATAAAAATATGATGAGTACGTTCACCTCGTGAAATATTGTATTGATTTACCGGTGACATTCACGAGGAATTTCAGCCGACGTTAATCGCCATTCGGATATACTCTTTACCGCTTTTAATGAAAATTGCTCCGAATGGCACCAGGCCCCGCCTTTTGTACCACTCATGCGCAGATGTTCTCGCATCGCACCAGACTACGGCGGCATTGAGCTCAGATCGGGCGATCGATAGAGCATGCATAAGTAGCCTTGTCCCGATGCCTTTGCCTTGGTGTGCTGGATCACAGGCGAATTTTCGGAAACGCACAGCTTGGGTGTTGTGGTCTTCATTTGATGGATTGTGAGGTAGTTGTTTGTTATCGATGGGTGGTAAAGGTTCAACGAAGAGCGAAATAACAGCGACCGGGAGTTCTCCGGAAGATAGAAATGCCCCTATGTGCAAACCATCGCCATCTCCCGGGAGACGCACTTGCGATATTAGCATGTGCGGCCATAACACTACATGTCGCAGTGGCAAGGTCTGATCCACTGTGATAGTTTCGAAACGCAATGCTAATACCGTATTTGTCTAACAATTCCGAATTAATGACTGTGGGCGTACCATCATATTCTTCACCTTCTTCTCTCCATGTTTCGCTATCGTGGTCCATCCCGAGAATCGTGCGACGCGAGATGCGGCTCAAACGTGATCATACTTACTGCTGACTCGGACCCGACAAGCGCTTGCATTACGTAAGTGGTATTTCCTGTACTGCACTGACTTATTTGCCCGGCCTCCCCACATTCCATATTGTAACTGTGGAGAGGGAACAGTGATGAGTTCAGATATCAGAAGCGAGTAGCATGCATAATATATATTGAAGCTAGTGAACGGCATCGGCAAATTCGTGACGAGTTCCCGACACATCTGGACGCCATCTCCATTCTCGACCATATTCTCGGAAGTTACCCCTCGATACATGTACGATACCTTACGGACCTTATTTATCGTTGCACATAGTATTAATTATGGTCAGCGATATTCATTTTATTGTATTAGTAGCTTCGAGCACTGCACTGCCCACAGTACTCGAAGCCTGGCTCCATTTCATTCAATATTTACGAAGCCCATCTTGTATTTGTCTACTTACGGTATATAGCGGTTCTTGTAGGATAAATACGACGCCTTCGCATTGTCTTCCCTCAGTCGTTTGGCACGCAAACGCTGAGGTGAGCATTGATATGAAACACTCACTTACTTATTACTTACATAATATCCTAGCTTCGTATTCTAGGTAACTACTTATCAATGCAGTCATTTGGGCACGCAAACACTGAGCTTCGTATTCTAGTTTTTCTCTCAGCTAGCTAGTATTTTGGGTGAAGGTCTGAACAGCCTTCCGAGACACCCCTCCTGGCACCCGAAGGCAGGTTGAGTTGAGCTGTGATCAGGAGGGTGAGCAAAATAGGTAGTGGATGGCGGGTATAAACAACGAAATCGCCCAAATCCAAGAACAAAAAATATAGATATGTAAATGTAAGCTAAAAAGGCATCTCAATTTGGGTGCATCAAAACCTCACCTCCAAAACCAAGGAGATAAAGGATAGGTGCAGGGAGAAAGGCTACCAACTGGTGCATTCGAAAAATAATATCATAAATATGATATATAAAAATGTATATATTGAGAGGCAGAGAAAACGGTGGGGGACGGTGGACGGGCGAGTAAAATACCCGGAACCAGAACACGAACGGTCGGGATGTCCTAGGGGAGCGAGCGCATATCGCGGTTGCTGGAAGACCAAGGAAGTGACTCGAATGTGACATGATGTGATTGGACCACGTACCAGTTGCGTGAAGACTCCGCTTTTAAGAGGTTTGCTTCTCACTTGAAGACTATATTCCTCGTGTCCCGTCGCTTAGTCTTACGGTCGTCACTTGCCCGAAAACACGAAAATCTATCTACGAGAGAGCTGGCAGGAGAAGAGAACATTCAAGGACGATACATTTTTTAAATTATTTATATTGTGTAAATAGTTCTAAAATTGGAGAAGTTTCATTGAACTGCAGCTATGAACATGCACATGGCTGCCACCTCGACACAAAATATTGAATTTTGGGGGTAAGATGAAATAAAATTCGACCCTACTAAGTTTCCAAGCATGTAGTTATTTCTCTTTCAAACGGCATTTATTTGTGCATTTGGTTAATCAGAGCAGTACAAAAATAGAAGGTCGCAAAAGTACTGTTTTCAAAGGTACGCTATGGTAACTTCCTAAGGGATCCACTGGTTCATCAATGCGGAGTGAAAATACGTATTCCGTTGTGCGGTTATGCGCTATACTCGAGAAAAACTTTCAGTATTGGCAGTTAGTGTCGTATCCGATTGACAATGATGATCAGATAAGTAGAGGGCGCGTCCACGCAACGCTAAGGCCCATCCAGGAAGAGAAGACGTTCGCATCCATATGTACGATGAACTGGTTGCGCTTGGCACTAAAAACCATTCTTTCGGTCCATTCCGCTCAATATGACAATCTGGACTTCCTCGTGCCTTCCATCCGGGAAAGGCATGAGACAGATAGAGCCATAAATCGCAGTTCATATGTGAATAAAATTCAATCTCAAAGTATCCGAAAGCATGCTCTTGATTTGCACAATTGTGAATAGAGCAACGTCATGACGCGATTGTGACTGATATTCCAAGAATGTCCGTCTGGACGCGGATTCAACTATCAGGAGGCACTTCGCTAATTTCTGGAAGGATGTGAACATCCATGATTTTTTCAGAAAAAAAATAGGACGTGTACCGCCCAATACCCCGCCATGCTTCCAGTACATAGGCAGATCATACGTGCTTGACGGCTCCTTCGTGTATAAACAAGCATTGACACCAAGATAGGTTTTCCGGTTTTCGGTCCGACTGACTCCGACGCTAGAAACTCTTGACCTCCGTGGTAAACCCTCTACGCCGAGGATGAGAATAAGATGGACAATCGAACTGGAAATCGGGCCGAGGGTATTCATAAGACTGAAAGGGTATAGCAGGCGATGCATCTTGTAGAGGTGAGGAATGAAATATCCCTGATATATGAGCTCACGCTGGGAGAGCCCCAGGTACAATCTTCCGAGCCGGTGCCATCGACAGATTGGAGAAAGGTAAGACTTGACAATGCATAGAGCTGGAAAGCACCGGTTTTAAAATCCAGATTGCTATCTGGAGGAGCATCATACCCAAGTGAGCCATATGCCGACTATTTCAATAGCAGAACCAGAGGCTTACATTCAAAGGAATACGTACTGCATGATACAAGCAGAGAAGTAAGCGGCGCCATGGGAAGAGGGATTAGAATAAGAGGGTATTGTGATTAACATCTGTGAGCCAGCTGCTTCACCACCAAAACAGAACTATCAAAAGCAAATAATGCATTGGGGCGCCATAGATAATGCATGGCGCCTAAATGCGGAGGACAAGGGAATAGCCTGAAAAGACACACCTCTTAGTTTCTCTCATCCACCTTGAACTATCGATTGGCGGCCATAGAAACAATAGAGCCGCTATTCCGATCGCTAACCACTGACCAATTAGATTGAATTTCGTAATAAAAAGAGCGAGATGATACAGTGTCTCTTGTGCACGCCGATTGGAAGGAAAATGGCGTGGTATTAGAGTCGTATCGAAGCTGTGCAGAAGCGGAAGTGGAACGAGAAAGATGAAGTCTGTAACAAAGGTGCGGACTAAAATGGACCGTTCTTACTCAGCGAAGTTTTCATCCGAGATGCCAGACAGCATACGACGGGAGAATCTGCTTGGCGCAACGCCAGGATGCCATGGGAGATGGTTCGGTTGGCGAAAACGGAGAGGATAAGTAAACGGGCGGACTTCTGTGCTTAGGAGCGAGACGGAATGACTTGAAGCAACATCATCTTTACAATCTAAATTTGTGGAAATGCCTTAAAGTAGTAGGTACAATGGCACCACAATTCTAGCCATTTTTCGAAGGTCAAAATTGTCTGCTGGCAAATCCTATGCAGTACCTCCTTGCCAAATTTCTGCGCTTTTCTACGCATGAAGTACCAGAACATAATTTCTAAATAATGATAATTACTTCAGCCTTTGATAGCAGGAGAATTTGATAGTTTAGCGTTCACTTACCACTGAATGTTTTGCACCCGTTGCTCTGGGCCAGCAGCCGCATGAAGTGGAGGTCCATTGAAGAAGACGTGAGGATCTTCAGTATATATAATAGTAAAGTAAAAAGAGTTCTCAGCGACGACGTAGCAGGAGAACGACGCTGTATTAAATACCTAAAGTAAAAAGAGTTCTATATACAAATAAGTAAAGTAGAAGCTAATAAAGAATGTGAGTGCACAT
>JASFDF010000669.1:1526-13538 GCA_036937115.1 Nidularia sp. FH-822889 | reverse complement strand
ATTTGAATCAGTCCACTCACTGTTATCTGTAAATTGGGCATTAGGAACGAAGGAGGCACAGCACATAAGCTGAAGCCGTTGCCCATCTCAATCTCCTGCCTTGGTAGTGCTTGAATGCATTTACCAGAGATATCCCTGGAGACTCCAGAACCCCTCTCTGTTAATATCATGCACTCTATCTATCCAGAACCTCTAGGCTATATCCCTGGATGACCAGTTCATGACAAATCAGCTCACTTACCATTATCTGTAAATTGGGCATTAGGAACAAAGGAGGTGCAGCACATGAGCTGAAGCTGTTGCTCATCTTGACCTCCTACCTTGGTAGCACTTGAATGTGTTTACTGGAGATATCCCCAGAGACTCTGGAACCTCTCTCTGTTGATCTCATGTACTCTATCTGTCCGGAACCTCTGGGCTATATCCCAGGAAGACCAGTTCAGGACATATAATCATACTAGTGCAATGGAGAAGTAAGTGGATTAAGAGATAGAGAGAATATGACAAGGGCTAAGGAATACGAACTGAATGTTAACACAAAGAGGTATACTATGAAAAGTATAGTGTGTGTGGCTGAAACAAAGTAAATACAAAAATGGAAATGGACCAGAGTAAACCTAAGTAAACCTGGAGATGAGCAAAAAGTCAGGATAGTGTCAGGATTGATTGTGAGCAGTGTGGAGATGGCATGTGCTGTGCTGTATAGGGATATGACATTAGAAGCCAAAAGACTGATTAATTAGTTACCTAGATATGAGATCTAGGAGTACAAAGACATTATAAGTACATGAAGTCAATAATAAGTATTGAAGCTCAGTCTTTATAAGCCAAAAGACTAAGGTTACAAAGACCAGAAAGAGTGCCATTTAACAGAAAGTGTCCATAGTAAACTACAAGGAGTTATAAGACAAAGTAACTACAATAGAGTAAGTAATGAAAGCATATGGATTTGTGCTTTGGCAGTGTAGCACAAATACCTAGAACTACAAAGAAAGTTAAGTCAAAAATGAATGGCCATAAGTAATATATACTGAAGTAGAGCAATATATAATATGGAAGAATGAATGATACTTAATACATATTGAGTGTGCACAAATACCAGGGTCAAGACTAGGCAAGGAAACACAACTTGATGGGGATGCATTGCATTTGGGATGTCACAAGGTTTGCTTATTCCAACACAGAATCTCTAGGCTATACCCTGGAAATCAAGTTCATGACAGCATGCCACATTGATGACAAAATCACAAGTCAGGATGAAGAGTAGGACCCTGAAACTACATTGCATAGGCAGGAGGCAAGGTGCAAACCAAAATCAAACTGTGGACATCCTGCCTACCCTACCTTACACAGCTGGTCAACCATAGAGGAGCAATGAATGTCGAGATTTGTGAGGCAGATTTCGGAAGCATTACAGCTAACAAGGAAACGATAGACCAGATTTCGCCACGCTCCGCTGTGCGTTTGTTTACTTGTGGAGCGTACAAACAAGCAATGTAGCGTGAGTCCCCTCCATGCCTCCAACCCGCCATTCCTTTTTGTGTTGTCCTGGAACGCTCTACATTATTGTTGGCAATGTCTATCTCAATATATTCAATATATCTTCCAATACTTCCCTTGGATTCTGCATGTTAGATGACACCACTCGTGATGTTGAGTCTCCTGGCAAACCCGTGATACAAGGTATGTACTACGTCCGCTTTTTTTTATGCATCACATTCTTTAACACGGCTGACAATTTATCCCTCAACGATGCTGAACATACTGAGCTACAACGCGATGATTGCCCAGAATCATGGTGAAGGGGGATAACGAGGAATATGTATTGTAAACATGGGTTGGTGGCTCGTAGTACGGTGGGGCAGTTGTTTGGACATGCTCCATGGGCTCCAAAAGTAAACAAAATCACTAAGCGGAGCGTGGCGAAATCTGGTCTATCGTTTCCTTGTTAGCTGTAACGATCTTTGTTTGCCACCAGCATTCACTACAAATACCTTATGTAACCCTTGCCAAGGCTAGGATGATGAACGTAGCCAGCTGCTCTTACTTTTTCAACCTCGGAACGGTGGCTAGGTAGGGGACTGATCTATTTCGTCATAGGGGAGCTTTCTGGGATAAGCCAACAAGGGCCTCGTGCACTTCGGCAGCGGCTCCCACAAGGGTTAGATGCTCCCTAGAGTTTGGACTTGGAGATTGCGTGTTTTTGCTGAAAGCGGCGGCGGAACGCCAGTTCAAGCATGCATTTGACACGAGGAATACAACTCGGCAGTGATCTCTGAGCGTCACACCATGGCCTAGCCTTGGGACGGTAGATCGATTGAATTATCCAGTGAAGCAGACAGCGGCGTCAAAGGTTACAACTTAGACAGGCCGTCAGAATCACTATGAAAATCGCCGGCTGCAAGCCGAGTATAAGGGAAGCTCGGCATCTCATTGAGACCGGTGCACCGTCCAAGCATGTTCAACAACGTGCAAGAGGTGAGGCGTAGGCGCTAGTCTTGCGCCTTGTCTCTGCGATCCACAGCATCCAGAATCTGCAGACAAGACATCTAGAGGATCTACACGACTCCACGAATCATATATCCTACTCTTATTCCCTTCAAAGGACTCGCGTGGATGCCCCCCAAACCAGCCCCTGCCTATCTATATCAATGAGCGATTGTGGTTATGATCCTCTAGCACACACAGGTGGAATAGCAGCTACCCATACTGCATGTCCATTCGACGACCCTATGGTCACACGCTCTCCATCCCGAGTGAATGATACGTCCGTACGAGGACATAGCCTAATGACCGGTGGTATCAGCAACGGTGGCAATCTTCCCAATACTTCTGGCCAATCTGTCGCTCCGAGCCTAGTTTCATTGACATCTAGTCCTCCTGTTGAAGTCCTTGGTTCATTCTCTTATGCACATAACTTCACTCTATCACATCCCACTTTCGTCGAAGTCCATGGCAACTACACTATGAATCAGATGGCTTATCATGGTCCGGCGCCAGAGAACATTATTTTAGTTTCGGATTCTCCTATAGGTGTGCCCTGGACATCTGCGACTATTACTTCTCTGACATTTCCAACAACACAGATGTGGCTTATAAACGCTGCCCACCTCCGACACATCTCTTTACCGGTCGGCTGAATATTCTCAACGACATGGAGGCTTATTTCCTTAAGGAAGTTGGTACTCGGCATGTATGTGTTCTGCATGGGCTTGGGGGAGTCGGGAAGACTCAGATAGGATATCGATTTGTCGAAATATGTGCCGAGAAACACCGGTAGGTTAAAACGCCCTGAAAATATGAATCAGACATTCTGAACTTCATTTAGTTTCTCCGATATCTTTTTCGTAGATGCGAGTACCGTCGATACTATCAATACGGACTTAGAAAATATTGCACTAGCCAAGAGGATCGGCAAATCAGCAGACGACACACTGCGTTGGCTCGCAAATCAACACCAGGAATGGCTCATTCTATTCAATAATGCGGACGACGTCACACTCGTTCTCTCCAAGTTTTTCCCTCTCTGCTCTCACGGGAATATCCTCATCACCACAAGGAACCCGGAATTATGTATCTACGCACCCAATGCAGGCATCAGAGTCACAGATCTAGAGGAAGAAGAGGCCATAGATCTCCTCCTAGCTGTGGTGGCTCCGAATAATGCTGTCACTGAGGCTGCGAGATATCAAGTCACCTCCATCGTAAAGGTATGCATCTGGATTCACCTTTCGAACCAATTGATGAATTTGGTCCAATTGAAGGAACTCTGTTATCACCCCCTTGCAATCGTGCAGGCTGGCGCATACATTGTCAAGACCCGAAATCTCAGCGGCTACCTCGATCTGTACAGGAAAAATCGGATACGACTTTGGAAAGCGCAGCCCGTACAGAGGCATGATGACTACCAGTGGACAGTCTACACAACTTGGCAAATGAGCATAAATCATCTGCGGCCAGTAGCAGCTACATTCCTGCGGATCTGCTCGTTCATGCATCACGATGGTATTTCGGAGGAAATTTTCAAGGCTTCTTCTGCTGCCATACCTTCCTGTGATACACCCAAGGCTCCATCCACAGTGGTGGATTTCCTTAATAATTTCTTGTTACCTGGTGGAGATTGGGACCCGTTCCTATTTCAGGAAATGGTAGCTGATGTGCTGTCGTACTCTCTCATCAACTTCGACGATGCAAATAATGTCTTCTCTGTCCATCCACTTGTGCACGCCTGGATGCGCATGATAGCTGAAGATGATCGTTCCACTCGAGTCTGCACACAGTATTTAATCGGACTATCAATACATCAGCAGTTTGATCTCGAAGACTACAAGTTACGACGTGCACTTCAGCCGCACATCGATGCCGTACTCCAGTACAATCGAGACATTACACCAGTTTTATTGACAAGATTTTCGTTAGCATACAATGAAAATGGTCGATTCTGGGAAGCGGAGAAGCTCCGGGTCATGGTGATGGAGGTAAACAGGGAGGCACTTGGCGAGGAGCATCCATCCACACTCAGTAGCATTGCGAATCTAGCTGAGACGTACCGCAACCAAGGCCGCTTCGACGAGGCGGAGAAGCTCTACGTCGCGGTGGTAGAGGCAAGAAAGCGGTCGCTTGGCGAGGAGCATCCCAACACACTCTGTAGTATTGCGAACTTGGCGGGGACGTACTGGAACCAGGGTCGTTTTGACGAAGCGAAGAAGATCTTCGTCACAGTGGTAGAGGCAAAAAAACGTGTGCTTGGCGAGGAGCATCCCTCCACGCTCAATAGCATCATGAACCTGGCAGTGACGTGTAGGAACCAGGGCTACTTCAACGAGGCAGAGAAGCAATATATCTCAGTGGTGAAGGTCATCAAGCGGGTGCTTGGCGAGGAGCACCCCTCCACACTCACAAGCCTCGCGAACCTGGCGGAGACGTACAGGAATCAAGGCCGCTTCAACGAGTCGGAGAAGCTCTATGTCACAGTGGTGGAGGCCATGAAACGGGTGCTTGGCGAGGAGCATCCCTCCACACTCAGCAGCATCGCCAGTCTGGCGGGGACATACAGGAGCCAGGGCCGCTTCGAAGAGGCAGAGAAGCTCTACGTCATGGTGGTAGAAGTAAGAAAGCGGGTTCTTGGCAAGGAGCATCCCTCCACACTCAGTAGTATAGCGAACTGGGCGGCGACCTACAGGAATCAGGGCCGCTTCGACGAGGCGGAGAAGCTCGAAGTCGCAGTGGTGGAAGCAAAGAAGCGGGTGCTCGGTAAGGATCATCCCGACACACTCAGTAGCATCGCGAACCTCGCGGTGACGTACAGAACTCAGGGCCGCTATGATGAGGCGGAGAAACTCTTCGTCGCCGTATTGGAGACAAGAAAACGGGTACTTGGCGAGGAGCATCCTGACACTCTCAATACCATCGCGGACCTAGCGGGAACGTTCTACAACCAGAGCCGCTTCGACGAGGCAGAGAAGATCTATGTCGCAGTGGTAGAGAAAATGAAGCGGGTGCTTGGCGAGGAGCATCCCTCCACGCTCAGTAGCCTCGCGAACATGGCAGGAACGTACTGGAACCAGGGACGCTCCGATGAGGCGGAGCAGCTCGAAGTCGCAGTGGTGGAGGCAAAGAAGCGGGTGCTCGGCATGGATCATCCTGACACAATCAGTAGCATCGCGAACCTGGCGGTGACTTACAGAACCCAGGGCCGCTCCGATGAGGCGGAGAAGCTCTTCGATGTGGTGGTGGAGACAAGAAAACGGGTACTTGGAGAGGAGCATCCCGACACACTTACAAGCATCGCAAACCTAGCAGGGACATATTGCAACCAGAGCCGCTTCGACAAGGCAGAGAAGCTCTATGTCGCAGTGGTGGAGGCTATGAAGCAGATACTTGGCCAGGAGCATCCCGACACGCTGAGCAGTATCGCGAACCTGGCTGCGACGTACAGGAATCAAGGCCGCTTCGATGAGGCGGAGAAGATCTGCGTTGTGGTGGTGGAGGCAAGGAAGCGGGTGCTTGGCTGGGAGCATCCCTGCACACTCAGTAGCATCGCCAATCTGGCGGGGATATATAGGAGCAAGAGCCACTTTGAAGAAGCAGAGAAGCTCTACGCCATAGTGGTAGAAGCAAGAAAACGGGTGCTTGGCAAAGAGCATCCCAACACGCTCTATAGCATTGCGAACCTGGCGGGGACGTACTGGAACCAGGGCCGTCTTGACGAGGCGGAGAAGCTCGACATCGCAGTGGTGTCGGCAATGAAGCGGGTACTTGGTGAGGAGCATCCTTCCACACTTAGTAGCACCGCGAACATCGCTATGGAGTACAGGAATCAGGGTCGCTTCGACGAGGCGGAGAAGCTCTACGTCGCTGTAGTGGAGGCAAGACAGCGGGTGCTTGGCAAGGAGCATCCTAACACGCTCAGTAGCATCGCGGACTTGGCGGGGACATACTGGCATCAGGGCCGCTTCGAAGAGGCGGAGAAGCTTGAAATCACAGTGGTGGATGCAAGGAAGCGGATGCTTGGCGAAGAGCATCCCTCCACACTTAGTGGCATCGCCAACCTGGCAGGGACATACAGAAGCCAGGGCCGTTTCGAAGAGGCCGAGAAGCTCCTCGTCGCGGTAGTGGCGGCAAGAAAGCGGGTGCTTGGTGAGGAACATCCTAGCACGCTTAGTAGCATTGCGAACTTGGCTTCGACGTCCAGGAATATGGGCCGCTTCAAAAATGCGAAGCCCCGTTCACCGGTGAAACATGAGCACATCCGCCGCTCGGGCATTCAGCCTCCGGGAGAAAGTAAGCCGTCCAATACCGTGCGGTATTTCTTCGGTGCGGCGGAGAAGCGCCATGTAGCGATGGTGGAGGTAAACAAGCACGTGCTTTGGGCACGCGGGAGTGGCGCTGTTGCTGCTACATCTGTCTGCGCTGTCCGCACCGCCTACTCGGGCATTCAGTACCGAGTGAAAGTGAGCCGTCCAATACCTTGTGTTATCGCATTCTAATTCGCTCTTTCTCGTAGCGGTTGCCGTAGAGAAAAAGTACCTTTGCAGCCTTAACCGTACTCTTCGGGGTTTGCTTAATTAGAACCCTTTCTCAATGAGACTCTGATTAATTGCTGCTTAAGCAACACCTTTAACCAGAATATTGATGCTTTTGTTCATCTGGCATTCTTAATATTCAGTTTAAACATTGATTTATCAGAGAGACTGTGTTGAACACCTTAGCTCGTATTCATAACGAGGAACAACATTAATGAAAGGCATCATAAAAATGGCTAATACTACAATCACCCAGCACTTGGGAGGCGCACTTCGATTGCCTACAATGTTTCAGGTAGGAAAGTAGGGCAAGTTTCAATGAAATTCACTCGGATACTAAGACAGTAGGGGATCATGAGAGAACAGCATAGAACCCAGTGAAGGTATGAAATAAATACTGACCGCAGACTCCATAGTCCCAATAATTCTTGCCGAGCCGCGTTAGTATTTCCTTTGTTTAGTGGCATCGTAGCAAAGCAATAAATTGGTGACAGCGATAAGGCCAACGGAAGTAATTCGCAACGACACAATTTGCAACTTGTCTCAACGACCAAACACCACAAGTACACCAGTAATCACACCAAAAATCCGAACCCAAGACTCAAAAATTCCAATAAGCCCCAAACCTAAGCCCATACAGAATGAAAATAAGGAAGACGATGAGCATTATTAGTTAAAATACAAGCGGGTCTGAGACAATATAGATCCATCGTTCCACGCGCAGGCGTTCCGTGGAATGGTAGGCAAGGGCGTGCGGCGGCGATATGTACGAAAGTATATACATACGTGTCAGGCGTTCGTGAGGGTATGCGTGTGCGTGCGTAAGGAGGTCACGGGGGAGGAGTGGAAGGTGGACTGGGTGTGGATGGAGGGAGATGTGCGGATGAGATCCGGGGAATGGGCGGGGAAGGGGGTGACTAGAACAAGTCTTCGAGGGTCATTTGTTTCACAATGTCCTAGAGGTCAAGAGATCTGAGTATCTGATACAACCAGCGGAAGGGAAGGAAGAGAGAACAAAGAAAGAAGGAAGAATAAGAGGAGGGAGGAACGTACCGTGTTTGACACGGTCTGCGCGAACTCTTCGAAACTGAGCTTGCCGTCCCCGTCTTGGTCCGCTTCCATGATTGTCTTGTCGACGATTTGCTGGAGTTGTTGGTCCTAGGAGATAGAAGGAGGATGTCAATATGAGTCATATTGGCACCGTGTAAGGAACAAGATGAAGGTGGTAGATTTTGGAGAATGAGAATAGAATATGTCGTCGATTTAGGCCCCAGAGACGAAGAGAAAATGTAGACACGGGGAAAGTAAGGGTGCATGGATCAAGTGGGATGGAGCGCCCAAGTGAAGAGGGATGGAGCGCGCGGGTAAATGGGAAATGGACGGATCAGGGGCGGGCGCTTAGGTATAGGGGCGAGAGGAGTGCCGGAGAGATGGGGTGGAGGCGAAAGAAGGTAGGGATGGATGGATAGAAGGAGATAGGCTCAGAAATACAGGGAAGATGGGAGATTGCACGGTAGAAGAGAACGACAAGGAAGCAAAGCCGAAAAAGCGAGCATGTTGGAAGTGACGAAGAGGCACAAATCCAGCTCACCTTCAAGTTACTCCCTACCATCATCTTCAGCACCAAAAACAGCTCCCCGTTCGAGATATACCCATCGCGATCCACATCATACACCTTGAACGCAACTACGCGCCCAGCCCTAATTAGCGCCTAATAACTAGAGGGGGAAATACAAAGCAGACATACACCGTAACTTCTCCTCTCGCCCGCCCCGACTGCTGAACGCGCTCAGGCCGCCGACAAACTCCTGGAAGTCGACCGTTCCGCCGCCACTAGAAATAAGAAATCACAATCAGCCTGAGTCCCTGGAAGGGGAGGGACAGAGGGCAGAGGGGAACGCACTCCTCATCGAAGATTGCGATCATGCGCGACGCCAGCGGGTTCGTCGCGATCTGCGGTATTTGCACGAACTCCTCGCGGTCGATCGAGCCGGAACCGTCACTGCACACACACAATTAACCCTGAAGTGGATACGGATAAGTGACACGCCGCGCACCTGTCGAGCTTCATGAACCGCTTCTTTAGTCGTTCGAGCTCTGGTTGGGTGACTGCCTCCTGTATAATGAGATGGGATTCTGCATTGAAGGGGGCAGTAACGCACAGTTCGACCGCTTCTCCATGTCCTCCATAAACTGCGATGCTGTATTACAAGAAACCTAATCAGATTACTCTGCCTCGCGACGAATGGGAAGGGGGACGTACGAGATTGACCCATGGTAGTTAGCTGATCTTATGGTATGGGCGCGCGGGGAGGTATATAGCAGTGGGCGTGTGATAAGAGGAGGAGGACGAGGATGAAGAACAGTGAGTAGGGAAGAGCTGTTGGAGGCGGATGTGGATCGTGAACAGGAAGGGTCCGTCAATTTACGCTTGACACTCGTGAGACTATTGCACGTGCCACGCGCGCCTCCCCCTCTCCCTCCTCTGCATCCACCTCCTCCTCATCTTCCTCTCACCCCTCAGCATGTCCGCTCTACATCCCCCGCAACCCGACTCAGACTCAGAAGACGACGACTACGTCCCCCCCGCTGAAAATACCAACGGCGACGGTTCGGCTCCCCACCCTCCCCCAGCGCCCCCTAGTATCTCACTAGTGTGCCTGTGCAGATTCCGACTCTGACTCTGACGCGGAGGAGCCCGACGCGAAGCGCGCGCGTACGGAGACGCTAGTAGCGAATGCCGAGGAGGAGGAGGTCAAGAAGAGGTATGCTGTATTCATGTGCCGCGCCTCTTTCACGGTGTGTTCATGGGATAAGTGCAGTGCGCGCGCAGAGCTGTGGTCGAGCTTCCAATCTTCCGTGTCTACTCCCGATCCTCCACTACCCAAGTCCGCCCCAAAGAAGATGGTGAAGGTGGAGAAACGATACCTCTTCGCAGGTGAAGAAGTTATGTAAGTCCCCTTTCTTCCTCCTTTCGAATTACACCATTCATACCCATCCCAGCGAAGTTACCGAAGTCCCTGAAGACTCTGCGGACGCTAAGAAGTGGCCTCGATGGCAACCGGTCGAGGAATCAGCAACCTCGTCATCTTCCTCCGCAACGCCTACATCCCAACTTCCCACTTCCTCCGCGTCCCAGTCCGCTCCTCCTCCTGCCTCCTCCTCATCTCCCTCCCCTGCTCCCTCCTCCTCCGCTACTACCTCTATACCTGCACCCCAACCCAAAAAGAAGCCCGGCCCGCGCAAACCGAAAACCACTCTCGCCCCACTCCCCTCCTCCTCTCAAAAAGCGAAAAAGCTCACCACTCTTGACAAGTCCGCACTCGACTGGCAAGCGCACCTCCAGGCGGGGGCGGGGGACGGGATCAAGGACGAACTAGAGGCGAATCGAAGGGGCGGAGGATATCTCGAGAAGGTGGCGTTTTTGGAGCGGGTGGAGGAGAGGAAGGGGGTGAGATTAGAGGAGGAGAAGGGGGGGAAGAGGAGGAGGGGGTAGATATGGGAGGATCAGTTTGGGGTTTAATGTATTGAAGGAGAAAGCAGACCGTATATCTTGGCTTTGAGCGGTAGGAGGGAAGGTGTAGACATGATGGAGGAGAGAATAGGTGAGATCGTTTTTGCACTTTCTTGGAGGAGGTACTGATGTACAGTAAATAGGCCGTGCATCTTGGACTCTTGTATTATACCGGATTTATCAACTATTTTGTGCCCTCGAAGATCTACTCGTATTTTCCGCAAATGGGCCTGCCGGACCATCCCTCCAAATATATTCCCTTTTGAGTGTCTTTTTTCTCGCCTTTCCTCGATGCTCCATACGTCCATGTTGGCCTGTAGGTGGTGTTTGATGCATAAACCTTTACAGCACTTATCCACACCACCCTCGTCCCACTCGATCCTTATCAATCATACAGCAAATAGAGCCAACCTTAGGCAGGTGCTCTGCTGATCATCTTCCTTAGTCACGTATCTATCGCAGGTGACTACTTTCAATTCTATATACTCTTTCCCGCTACTCATACAATATTCATCCCCTAGATATCTCATTCTGCCTATGAGTTTCATGATTCGCTACTGTCTATTAGGAAGTCCCCTAACACATTTCGTCGTATACCATTCTCGCTCTCAACGAGCGCATATGCATAATGTGCGTTATGTACCTCCATCTAATCTTGTGCTAGAACTTTGCCCGATATCCTCAGATTCAGTCCTACGCTTTTTAGTGTATCGCAGGTGAGCATTCTCAGTCGATTATGTTCGTATACAGTAGACGACTGTTGATACAGCATTATTTCCCTTAGGTGCCCTTCATTTCGCCTCAGGGATCGGGACCGAAGATAAGAGGGACACCGTTGACCACCTTGTCCTTCGTCAGGCCATCAAACGCGACCTCGGCAATGTCATCCCCAGAAATGAAGTGCCTTTTCCCATTCCCAGTCGCAGAGAAGATCGTGTCCATATCTCGGATTGCAGGCGGATACCCTTCAGCAACTGCGCCGCGCTCATCAGCACAAAGCACTTCACGCCCTTGTTCATCGAGAGGCCGATGAACGGCTTCATTAGGGGGAACATGTCCGCAATCGGCAGCACGACCATGTACACGCGGCCGATGCGCGCGTCGGTGATGAACGGGTTTGCGAAGGTCGTGGGGTCGGTCCAGTTGAAGGCGACAGCAGGGAAGGGAGAATTGGGCACGGTGCTCAAGCGCGAGGTGACGAGCATCAGATGTTGGGCTGCGTCGCGATACGGTTCCCGACTTTGGCTTGTGCGCCGATGAGGAGGATGATTATGGTGGGTTGGGTGAGTTGGGTGGGCTTTGGGTGAGTGTAGCTTTCATATTCGTGTTGGACTGGCTTGTTTATATAGCTTCAGCGTAACACATACCGAGCTGTGATCTCGAGGCCCGACATTGTATTAGCGAATCAACAGGCTCGGTCGATCGTCGCGCTGATAGATTGACATGGTATGTATTTGTATTCCCTAATCCTCT
>JASFDF010000668.1:0-13552 GCA_036937115.1 Nidularia sp. FH-822889 | reverse complement strand
GATGTTGCTGCTGCGCTTGGAGAGAGACAGATGGACCCAGATAGAGACTAGCGAGAGCCGCAGGCTGAGGAATGGCACGGTAGAACTCATGCTGGCCGTTCTTGATCATCTCCTTGAGGTTTTCGAGGATCTCGAGGTCGTTCTGGCCGGGAGGGAGCATGACGGGCTGTTGCGGGTGGTGAGCAGGGAAGAAGGGCTGCTGTATGGGCACGTTGAAGCCATTGTAAGCGAAGCCAAAGGAGGGGTTGAAGGCGGCCTGGTTCGCGGCGGCCATGGGGTGTGCGGGCTCCTCGCTGGGGGTGGGGACGAGGTAGGAGGAGTTGGGGTCTTCGGTGAGGGTGGTGACGGTGCGTTCGCGGTTGTTGGGGTTGCTGCGTCCTTTGCGCTGCTTCTTGTTTTGCCTTGCTGACATCGGTGGGCGCCTCGCCTGTTATCCCAGCCCTTATTGGTAAATCGCGCTATCGTAAATTCATCAGTAAAACGGGAGATCTCCGGCACGGCTCTCTAACCCGCTGTGTGTCCCTCTGCGGAGGAGGGGGGGGGCTCTTGTCTTGCGCGCTACGGCCTACAGACGGGGGGAGGGGAGATACGAGGAGAAAGACGGACGTGGTCAGAACAGAAAGCAGTGTAAACAAACTAAACGCTCATCAGATACACCAGGCGCACTCCTCCTGATCGATGGCTGCTTTTATATTTGCCACCGCCCTGCCTCCCTCTCCCTTTCCCACTGCCTGCGCACTCTTACGGCAAGTATATGTTCTCTCAGCATGCCCGGTCTTTGGTCCTCTCTCAGTATGAACCATGCTCTTTATCTTTTCGTCTCAGATCACCTCAGCATGCTATCTCACCACCGCACGACTCGGCGATACATTTTGCAGCCACCATAAATTATCTTTCTCTTGCCTCTCACAAACAGTTTCCTGCTCTGTCTGTCTTAGTTGGGCCGTTCCTTTATATCCATGCCTTCAATATCTCTTTTGTCTTCTAAGAATCAATCAGATCCGGCACCTCTCTAAATGCGCACATATCTGAACCGCAAAATGGCAACATGGACCCGCACAGGCGGGGAGCTGTCTACTCGCCGCCGGGCTCGTTGGTTTTGGTCAGACTCGCTGGTTCTTTGGCAACGCATGACGTGTGTGAGCGGGTGTGGGCCGAGTGCGATTGATAACCGCTGCTCGTAGGTACACGGAGATACTTGCGTTTTTGGAGTTTCAATTAAGCGGGGTCCAAACGGGATCACACCCTGCAAAGAATCTAATCACAGTGCAAGCGCTTCGTGGCGCGCGAGCTCAAGGCACAAACTTTCCGGTCATTTGCAGATGCTGACTCGGACTGTGGACGAGACACCCGTCTCCAGCTTCCCTTTCTCCAGGCTTGGGCGTCATGGTCTATCGTACTCCGAGCTCGCCACATCGCTTTATATTTCGCTCTTCGAGCCATACCCCCTCCCTAGCTCACCTCCACTGCCACATGCTTTCCTACCGCATACTCAAGATCTCACTCACTCACCTGCAGCGCAGCCTGAATCCCCGACCCGCCATGGTCTCATGACTCTCAAATTCTGATGCGGATAACAGCCTGTTATGAATGAAGCTCCGAGCGTGCAACGAATCTGATGCACTGGCCTGTTTACGTACTCTTTTTCTTTGGCAGGTCAGGCCAAGAAAATTCAGTTCACCGCGACGGTGTAAGTACCAGGATACAACCATTGGTTATCATAAAATTCGGACAATCATACAAGTACAATATGAAATAGAACGTCGAAATCAGCTCGGCTGAATAAAAATATTAGGCCTATAAAGAAGCTTCAAGTTATGCTTCTCCACCAGTGTTTTCCTTCTCCTAGGGATGGCTCTCTGTTTTAACTAAATGTTCCCAGACTATAATGTTCACATAGAAATATTGATGTAGCAGGACAATCCTACGCACATAGGATTTATCTTGACAATGCGTGCATATGTTCTTTTAGCAAAGAATCGTACTTGTCACTCACTATGTATTTCTTCCTTCGAAATACAGCAACGATAATTCAGCAAAAACTTTGCGATACGCAGCACATAGGTGCTACCAGGGATCGAACAGCCTTCAGCGTAGTGGTTATCACTCGCGATTCTAATAGAAGTAAAACACTAGTTGAAACAGGAGGTCACGAACAACTAGATCGTTCTATAATATTTAACACGATTAGCCTCCAGAAATAATATTCCTTCCTCTATCCTCTTTCATCACATCCAATTTCATTTAAGTCATCCTGTCAATCTATCACAAATTCACATCTCCTGGCATTGACGCAAATAAACCCGCCAGTAAGAAATAAAGAAAAATCCGTTGTATATTACTTCTATATAATCAAGTACGCATTAGGGTATGCCTCTCCCTATCTCATCTCATCAGTCCGAAGAAGGAGAGGGCGGTATTTTGGTAGGTGGTACGTAGGAGATACATATATGCGCATGTACCTTCCTATGGTCATGGATGAAGCGCGTCTGCCTAGGTGTAGTACCTGCCCGTAACTGATAGGAGGGGGGTATGGATGGGGGGTATGGATATTTATTTCCGGGGAGCCGGAGACCTGAGCTCGCGTGAGACGAAGTGCCAGATGTAGTGCGACCAGCCTTCGAGCACGCCAGCGCCGGTCATGATGTGCAGGCAGTCGCCTGTCGCGTGCTAGGAAGAGCAGAGGTCAGAGACGATGGGGTAGGTACGGAGATGAAGGAGACTCACTGCATCGGGCCGCAGCAAAGCGGGGCGATCGATGCCCAGGTAATGAATATCTGGAAACTTGTTCCGTGCGGAGAGAAGCGTCTGTTGGATCATCAAGACTTGTACTGTCTGCGGAAGAAGTAAGGATGGCGCACCTCAAAAATCTTATTGAAATCCTTGATCTGCCCCCAATTATACCAATTCCACACCATCGGCGTAATCTCCTCATAAGGTGCATACTGATTATGGCAGTCCTCATGCCCCGGAAGATACGAGCGCACAATGACCTGCTTCTTCCCTTGCACCCTCCCTCGGATCCCACGGCTCAAGTGCTGCTGCACCTCCTGCGCCCACACCTCCATCGACGCCTTGAATAGCGCGAGGACCTTGTCGATGCCGTACCCCTCCTGTTCGCGCGCCTCGTCCCGGAAGCCACTGAAGACGGTAGTAGTCCAGTGCCCTGCGGTGCTCACGACCATAGTGGCGTAGTTCGCCTTAGGGAGCGGGGTAGTGAAGATGTCGAGGTACTCCGCAACGGGGAGGGTCCACACGGGTTCGTCGCTGAACAGCGTAGTGTTCTCCGCGAGGGCGAACTGCGCGCCGCGCATCGAGGCGTGCGCGCGGAGGATCTCGTCCTGCGAGAGGAGGAGGTCGATGCGCCGGAACATGACGAGCGGGGTGAGGGTGATATTAAAGCCTGGGGGGAAGGAGAGCGTGGGGATGAGGGGCGAGGCAGGGTTGAGATGAAGGTATTGCGGCCAGGCGCGGTCGAAGTAGGGGTTGGCGACGTAATCGGGAGAGCCGAGCACATGCGGATAGAGCAGGCAGGAGAGGGAGAAGAAGTGGTTCTCCGTTACTGAGTCTGCGTGCGGGATTAGCTACTGTAGTCTGATCACCATGCAGACGCAAATATTCACCTCCAACCAAAAGCCATCCGCCCTCCTCTACCAGCTCCCTTACCAGAGCCTCCGCATCCCACCTTCTCAGCCCCTCACAGGTCTCCCCCGGCACCCACTCATACGAATGCGCCTTCGGAAAGCGGCCCCACTTCTCCTCCGTGTCCGTCGCCAAGTGCCAATCATACTCGCGCGAGCTCGCGCACCCCCCAAAGCCCGAAAACTCCAGCGCATCCGTCTTGCTCGTCATCTGCGTCTTATTCGTGCGCGGGCGAAAGTTCCACCGGCCCGCGGAGTAGTCTTGGGGAGTGCATGAGGGGGGAGGGGGCGCAGACAGGAGGGCGAAGGGGGAGGAGGAGAAGAGGTAGGTGTAGATGACGAAAAGGAGGGTAAAGAGGGATCCGAGGCCTATGAGCTTGACGGTGAGGCTACGCGGGTGCATGCCCGCCACGCTCAGGATTGCCATTCTGGAAGAAGAGTTAGGATCCGGTCAGGATTCGGTGGTTGTGCGCGATGAGCTGGATCTACTCTACCTGTCGTTCTCGAAAGAGGGGTCAGGAAATCGAATCCACGCAAGTAAGCTTGAGGGAGAGAAAGGAAGATTATCGAATTCACGGGTATCTATGGCCACCTGGCGCTGGAATCTACCACGTCGCAATGTCGTGTCCGCTGTGGGGAGGAATGCTGGACGATGTTCCCGCCAAGCAAAGAGGCCAGATGCAGTGCCGAAGCAAAATCCCACGACTCGATTATGCCGAACTGCAATGTTGCTTGACAGTCGACGACTTCAAGTTGACCTCTGTCAACTACAAAATATCCGAGAAATAAAGTTGAAATAATGTCAAGTTTTCCTCAGCGAGACTACTTCTGTCCAATCTTCCAGAAGAGAAAAATGTGTCTCAACATTTGATTGCTGATTAATGCCCAGTACCATTCATATTATTATTACATATGATATTCTGCTGTGCAAGGAGATTCAGGGAGCATCTCTCGAGGCTTCCTTGTCGTGAACACCTCGCTCAATCTGTCTGCGCAATTCTGAGTTATTCTCTCCCTGGTCCCAATGTTGGCTGGGGCTGGGCACTCAAACTATGTTGAATTAAAACAACCATTGGGATGTCTGTGGTTAAGCTGTATGATATATTCATCCATTGATATGTGTTTGAAAACAGTCATCACAGTGACAGTGCTTGATGATCTGAGTTTACAGCATTTCGTTGAGGTCTCCAAATTCACCTGTATTTTAAAATTGATGCTCTTTCATTAGCAGAAAAGGTTGTGTTAATAAACCATCAAGAGTGTCTGAACATTTCCAGGAAGTAAAACATTCATATTGCATCTAGTAGCTGCTGGGAAATGTACAACAATGCAATTTTGATATTCCCTCAGGTTTTAACAGTGTGGACAAGCACTGGTATGGTAAGTTGCTTTGTACAGCTTCACTTGTGCAGAATGTAGAGAGCACATTAAAGATATTGTCATGAATTTGACATTATATCAACAAGAAATATGGACATTGCTATGAAAAGGAGGTTTTAAAGTTAGAAAATCATTGCATCAATATGATTAAAATGCATGGTACTCATGAAGCAAGAAATCAACATGTTAAACAGTTGATTCTAGGAGTTGACAATTTATCAGAAATGCTTGCTGAAGCACTGGCAAACCACCCATCAGAAAGGCTTATTTAGGCAGTATTAAAATACTCAGAATTTCTATGCTATGTGCAACCTACAGAGTTACTTGTTTTGAAGGTTATAGGGATGATATATGAACTGACAATGCCAGAGCTTTTATCTCAATGTCAATTACATTTGTAAATGTTCTATACTACAAAATGGTTATGTAGAAGCATAAAAATGGGGCTCAAATGTGTATGATCAGCCAAGGCTAGAAGGCAACCAGTTAGGCATGGTATTGAGTGCAGTGATTAAAATATAGAGAGATATTATTATTAGCTTGTCTGTTTGATGAGACAGTTTATATACCTAAGTACACTGTAACTAGATACTTCTACAATATTCTACATAATGAAGATGAGTAAGGAAGTTACTAAGAGAATTAGTAAAAGATTCATGGCCTTGGTGAGTGGATGAGAGTCGGAATAGTTATAGTGCCAGTGGACTAACAGACCACTAATTTTCCAACACATGGCACAATGTGATTATAGCCTTGGGGAAATCTTGCACAAATATGATTAGTATGCAGCTGTACAAGAAAGGCTGGAATCTGCACAGAAGAAATTCTGGACCATTCAAGACCAGTTGAGCTTGGCTAAATGTCTTAAGAGCCTTGGAGAAATCCTGCAGATGCAATACCAGCACACAGTTGCACAAGAAAAGCCTGGTTCTGCTTATAACTCACAGTTCAAGCTCAATGGTTGCTAACAGGGCATGGTACAGTGTCTTCAAAGTCTAGGTGACATATTGGTTATGCAACACCATTATTCTTCTGCAAAAGAAAAAATTGATTGTTCTCATGAACAATTCAGGCTCATTGGACATCAGCTAAGCATGGTACAAATGTCTTTGAATACATGCAAATATCTTGTGTATGCAAGGTGGACATGCAGCTGCATATGGGAAGCTGGATTCTGCATACAAGCAGTCCAGGTCCATTAGTCACCAAATAGGCATAGCACAATGTCTCCAGAGCATTGGCAATATTTTGCTCATGCATGGCCAGCACATAGTGGCACAAGTTCAAGTCTGCTCATGAGCAGTTCCAGATCATTGGGAGTCAGCTGGACATGGACCAATATATTCAAAGCCTTGGGAAAGTTTTGTGAATGAAAAATCAGTAGCAGCTGCATAAAATAAGTTTGAACCAGCCTAATTCAAACAAAGCTTCGCCTCTCAGTCGTTGCAGCGGAATGACAGAAATACGCGTGTTGGTGATTGTTTATCAATGGCATTAATACTGCTCGGGCCGCCCCGCACTTAGATTGAACTGTTGACCGCGTCATTGACGGCCTTGTCCTCAACGTTTACGTTCAAGTTAGCTCAGAAATCAGGCGATATACCCTCAGAATGTACGAGATTTATTATGATATAGCGCGAATTCTTTCTAAATCATACTCCTAAAAGCAAGAGTCAGGTTGATAATCAACAGTTTTCTCGACTACTACACTCGTCGGACGCGATCCTCGATAACTCACAAACCAAGGTTATGGACAGCAGCGCTGCGAAGTGAACCATCAACCGAAGACAACGATGGTTCAACCAGATAAACGCCTACTATGGCACCCGCGGCACGAGAACAAGTTTGTGGTGGGAGGCAACACCCAAATTACGTTGTATGAATGGGCCCCAGATTACCCAGAAATCCGACATATTACCTCGCAGCATGACTTGCAGCACATGAAGGTGCACGTTCACCCATTTTATGTCCCCAGCGCGACTAATTTTTCCCCAGTGCTTCGCGTGGTCTCCCGACCCCGCCTTCGACGACCTCGTCGCCGTCGGTCTGAGTACAGGCAAAGTCGATCTCATCCGGCTCGAGGCATCCAAGCACGCGCGGCGCCATAACCTGCTCTCCAGCGGGCCCACCGTACCCCTCCCCGCACGCACCTCGCGCTCCTGCAACGCCCTCGCGTTCTGCACCGCCGATCCGAACTACCTTGCCGTTGGGCTTGACAAAGTGCGTAACGACTGCAGCCTCGTCATCTGGGACATCGCCTCCTCCGCTTCAAGCCTCGCCCTTCCCCTCATCGATGCCCCGTTGTCCACTGCCAGCGTATCTCCTTCGTTCCCGCTCCCATCCCGACCGCAACCCCAGATCCCACGCACCGAGACCTCCCGCACCGACACACGCATCCTCCAGCAGCATGCCTCGACCGAAATCGTCTCTGCCCTCTCCTTCCTCCCCATGTCCACACATCTCCTCCTCGCGGGCATCTCCCTCCGCTGGCTCCGCCTCTTCGACCTCCGCGCCCCCACGTCTGCCGTCGTCAACGTTGCTGCAAAGGTGCAGGGCCTCGCTACTGATCCGTTTGACCCGCAGCGCATAGCTGCATGGGGAGACGGCACCGTGTCCGTTTGGGACGCGCGTCGGATGGTGCAGCCGCTCTTGATGTTCTCCGAGCGCGATGCTGCCGCGGATGGGGCGAGGCTCCGGCAAGGGGCCGTATACACCGCCGCCGAATTCTCAAGTACGCGAAGAGGAGGCCTGGCAACCCTGGAGCGGGATGGGAATTACGTACGGTTCTGGGACGTGTCGGAGGCAAAGGCATATGCAGGTGACGGGGGGTTGGGCGGTGGGGCGTCAAGCGATGGGGGCACGGGAAGCTCGCGGGACTCGAGCAGGGCGACGAGGAGGTCTTGGGCGGCGAATTTGCCGTGGCCCGCTGGAGGGCATCAGAATGCACAGACGTCGCCACTGTTGCGCGAGTTGGGAGATGCGCCTGGAGCAGGTGGCACAAATGTTTTCCTTTCTGATACTCGACGAAGTATGTGCTAGCTCCTTCTCTTCCATCCCTCGCATATTTACTCACCCCTCTTCCTCGTAAAGCCAAACTTTTCCCCCGCTCCCTCGCCTCCTTCGCCCTCGTCCCCGCCCCCTCCCCACACCCTCTTACCACTAACATCATGCTCGTGAACAAAGACGGCGATCTGCAGCTCTACGCGATCCACGACACGCCTAAGCAAGCCGTCTGGAGTGCGCGGGGGGGCCTTGCTGTTGGCGCGGGGGTAGGCGTGCGCGTCGTCGAGGGGTACAAGGACCCCGTGGGGGGCGAGACGTCGGAGGAAAGACGGTCAACGTCGGGGTACAAGGTGGGGAGCATCAGCCGACACGGGTCGCGCTCGCGCTCGACGGCGGCGGAAGACTTCCTCCACCGGGGCCGGCGTGCGAGTAAGGAGGGCTCAGTTATCCCACCCTCGTCGTCGGGCATGGACTCCCCCGCCCAGCCAACGTTTGGGAGGGGGGACGACGACGGCTTTCCTGCACTCTCCTCCTCCACAGGCCCGACTGGCTTATCTGCCACACGCCCAAAAAGGACCTATAGCCCCGCTGTGTCCCTCCGGAAATATAAGGGCAAAGACTCAGGCAGGCAGCGCTCGCTCTCGAAACAGGGGCGAGATATACCAGGGGAAGCCGACGAGAAGGACAAGGACAAGGAGAAAGTGCACCCCCGGCCCCCAGCGCGCAGTCGGAGTCGGTCCAGGGGCAGCGTGGGCATGGGCGTCGGTGCGGTGCGCGCGCCAAGGAGGCAGCGAACCCGCGACTCGGGCGCGAGGGGAAGGGTTGAACATGTGGTGGAGGATGATATTTCAATGATTATTCGGAGGAGGGCAGTGGCGGGGTATGGGTTGAGTAAGGTGTGTTATTTTTTTTCTTCCAGATTTGTTTTTGTTTCGGGATGTTTTGGGTGCTGGTGTCATCTGTGGACCTGTAGCTGATGTTTTCCTCTGGCAGTTTCCATCTGCTTCTACCTTCATCTTCATATGTATCGCTGACAACTTTTTTCTTTTACAGCCGGAACATAATGTCATCGTCACCCAAGACGATCATGACCCATCAGATGGGACGACCCAAATGCTCTCAGAGTTATGGGCATGGTTTTTTCGTGGGTGTACCCTCGCTTTCGATTGAATCCATTCACTCAGTCACTTTGCCCTTAATCTATGTATTCCTGTAGACGCTCAAGAACTCCTATGCATCCCTACTCCCCGATTGCATGGATACGACTTCGCATACCAAGGGCTCATGGGCATCTGGGAAGGTCTTGCACCTGTGCGCCCGCACAATCAACGCGAACAAGACGAAGATGGGGCGGAGGACACGCCTATACCCGGACTGCGTTCCCTCCTGCTTGACACGCCAGCCACTGCCACAGGTTCCAGCTTTGCACAGAGGGGTAGCAGCAATCGACGTAGTCATTCACCCGCGGACGACCTACATGGGGACTGGGAAGCCGCGCTGAACGTGTTGGCTGGGCGGCGGTCTTCGGCGCGAGGGTGGAAGCCGGCCGTAATGACGACGAAGTCACTCCAGAGGCAGGTCGCGCTGCTCCTTTGTGGGTGGAGCTTGAAGGAGGAGCAGTTGATGACGGATATTCGGAGGTATGTATTTTTTTTTTGCTTGTAAATTTTGGGTAGCTGACTGATGGGTTTGTAGGTGGGAGAAGGAGGGCAACTTTTCGAGGGCAGCGTGCTGGTTAGTGTTCACAAGGCACTATTCTAAAGCGGTTGAATTATTGATGAGGAGCGACGGTGAGACTGGGTTTTGCATGTTCTTTGGAACATATCAGGCTAACTTCCTGTTTAGACGAGGCTCACCGCATGATGTCGGGTACCATCGCTGCTCTAGCCCCGCATAGCTCTAGTTCCCCACAGAGCATCGAGTTACGTGAGCACTGCGAGCGCTTGGTGGTCCGCCTTCAGGATCCCTACTTCCGTGCCATGCTTACGCACCTCGCGCTTGGGGATTGGTCCGAGGTCCTTGAAGAGGAGATTCTCCCATTCCACGAGCGCCTCACCATCGCTTTCCAGTTTCTCGACGACAATGCTTTGTTCTCCTACCTTCGACGCGCGACAGAGCGCGCCGTCGTCCGGGGTGACATCGACTCGCTCATCGTTACGGGCATCACGCCGACGGGGCTGGATATTCTTCAGTCATACGTCGACCGCACAGGCGACGTGCAGACTGCTGCTATACTGAGTTCCTACGCATGCCCGCATCGGTTCCGTGATAGGCGGGCGGAGAAATGGCTTGAGACATATCGTGATTTGTTGGACGGCTTCAAGCTGCACCATCATCGGGTTGGGTTTGACATTGAGCGTGGACAGATGTTGAGCGAGGCAATGCAGAATGGGGATATGGCGTTGGAGGAGCTGGTGCCGAGGCAGATAGTGATTAGGTGCCATTATTGCAATAAGGCAGTTACAAGTCAACATAGAGAGTTGCTGGCTTCGCAGTTGAACAAGGGAAGAGTAAGTAGCGTCTTGCTTTCTATGGTGTATGGTGCTCACAGGGCTCATGTTTTATAGCCTACCGCATGTCCAAATTGCAATCGTGCTCTTCCCCGGTGCTCTATTTGCCTTATGACGCTCTCCATAGTGCAGGATGCTGCTCGTGATGTCGAGCTTGGTTATTCGCAATACAAGGGTAAGCAACTTGCTCCTCCTTTTCAGTGCTATTGATTTAATCCGATCCAAGATACCATTGACGATGCTATCGTCATATGCCAGACATGTCGACACGGCGGTCATGCTGCTCACATTCTCGAGTGGTTCCTAGGGGAAGATGGTGCTCGAGCTCACGGCGTTTGTCCAGTGGCTGACTGCAACTGCCGATGCGCTGATGAATTCTGAATCCGACGAATATGCACATGTTTTCCAAGCTATTATAATTAGGTGTACTATTGATTATCTACACGGAGCGCAGTCTTTCATGTAATTTAGATTGATCTTAGGATTGATACCTCGGGACTCTGCCACTGCGCTGCAGCTCCAAAAACACCAACCATACATGGCACCATCCCCTCTAAACACACACTCATCGCAGCAGATCGGAACAGATGCCTATCATCGCGAGAAAGCACGTAAGGAGTGATATGCAGATTGTAAATACTTGAGACACTTACATACATACTGCTGTCAACCAGTCAGGCACTTCCTTTTCCGCACAACTTCATCCGCCGCTAGCCAGAAATCTGGCCCTCCTCGCCTGACGCTTTGCCAGTATGAAGCCTCACTTACCGCTGGCCAGTAGAAACTTGATAGGAGGACAACGCGATCGTCATCCATTATCTGTTCCTTTTCCAGCGGTTCAATAAGTTGACGGTCATCTGATATTAGGACCAGGGTCAGGAGAGACTTTGATTCTGCCAAGAATTTCGCAGCGACATCGAAGATATAGTTGTGGGTACCCGCCCACAACTCCCCGAAGGCGATGTGGGTGAGGTGTGGGAGCGCACATAATCCATCCCAGTCGACAGGAATGCTTGAGTAAACGGTTGGTGGGTTCACGATCTCGAAATGTGTGAGGTTGGGAAACATGTCGGCGGAAAACGAATGGAAAGCAGATGAAGGCCCCCATAGTGTCTCGATCTTGACAGAGAGTTTCTGAATACGACGCGATGGCAACATGCGAGATAGCGCCTCGTGTTCAGGGCGGGAATCGGCCCAGCACGCCACGTTGGCAATACCAGTGCATGCGCTGAGAATCCGCCGAACTTCGGTAAAAGAGACCATTGTTGAAAGGTAGAGCTGCTTGACGTTCTTTGCAAAAAACGCCGCTGGTCGGGCATCGAATGTCCGCAAGAACAGCTTGGTTTTCGTGACAGGAAGGTCGAGGATAACAGTTTCGTACATGATAGCTTCCATCCTATATCATTTACCAAAAATTAGCGCAATTATTTTAGATGTGTTGCTGCGGGCATACGCACCATTCCTGCACGCAACTCGAGACCAAAGCAAGTTTAGCTGCACTTCCTGATTCTGTTTTTGCTGCTAGCTCCAAGATATCTCGTAGGAGTTCATAGGGAAGAGTTATGGCTTGTGAACGAGGTGCTTGTCCTTCGCACGCCATGGTGGTTAGAAGATGAGTCAAAAGCTCATTCAAGAGATGGAGCTTATAGAATATATAATAGTGCCGGTCATGAACAAGGTACCCGCCCAATATTTAGTGCAGAATTAAGTTGCGCCCTTGTTTCATCTCCCGTCCGTTTCGGAGTAAGGAGCCTGAGCCTCACGATCGGAGACCAATGGATAGAAATAGTGCTCTAGATGGGGGATGGCTATCATAGCTGTAAACCAAAGAGCGGTGAAATTCTAGAGCCCCGGAGCGCTCGCATACATCAGAGTGAAATCCCGTGAGCATCGGTGTATTGAGACTGAAGCCAGAAATTAGGAGTTACGAACTAGCCTACGGACGTGACATAATTACCGTTGAGCGCCGTCTGATTCTAACTCGTCCAAACAATCACACGTGGGATTTATCGGACCTGGAATCCGATATGCCTACCGAACGTAATACTCATCCCACGCTAGTCCTCCAAGCTCTCAAGTTGAATCAACGATCTTAATTCTTAACAGGCTGAACTCCTTGAATCCCTTTCAATACGCTATTTTTCACTCATCTCTAGCATTTTTGCATCTACTTTCTGGCTGTAGCAGTGATGTACCACACCATCGATTAGATAGTCCCTTGAGTACTTCGATGTTCACCTTCAATGCTGAACACTTTTCCTCTGTTCGACACGTTCCATACTCAACTTGACACGCTCGATCCGTGTTTTCTTCCATTTCTCCGTGAAAAATACCTTGTATCTAGTCTTTTTATAGCTCCTATAATATACCTTCCGGATTTTGTCCCAAGATGATCCTAAGAAGCTTGCATGTCCAAGAAATCCCCATGCTTTATGGTTAAAAAGGTGAGCTGAGACACAATTACTGCATAAAATATAATCTATTCTACATGGTGCAAGGCTGTTGGCACAGTCATTTCACAGGTCATCTTTTGTATGACAAGCATACAAAGGCTAACCACCCTGCAGAGGTATGGGCAAATTTGGCACAAGATAAAATCTGGGTCTATTGCATATTATGTCTTGATCATAATATTGGACACATTATGCATGAAGAAGAGCTTCAGGTACATGCTGGAACACTTGCCATGCTATGTGAAATCCTGATATCTTGTATGCTGTGTTTCATTATCTTTCTGTCAGGGTAAAACTAATATTTGAGTACTTTATTTTTAGTATTCATAGTTTATCATGAAGCATTTTTTGACTCTTTTTACAGTATGAGATTTATGAAATCATTGATACAGTACTCTATAAATCTATAAACATCCTTATGGAATCATCCATAATAAAATTCTCTGTAATCCATCTGACTCTCAGCTATGCATCAAGTGATGTCATTGTGTCATATCCCTATACAATGCAGTGCTCACCATCTCCAGATTGTTTACAACCAATCCCAATGCTTTCCTGACTCCTT
>JASFDF010000666.1:1286-13596 GCA_036937115.1 Nidularia sp. FH-822889 | reverse complement strand
CATTCACTTTATCTAGCTAGCATAGTGTCAGACATCCATCTTTATTATCCTGTGCAATTTGTAACACATTTTTGAATACAATTACACTTCAGACTTGCCCCCAACAAACTTAAGAGGTAGTGAGCAGTCTGTAGGGAAGTAAAACAATTTTATTGTCAACCTAATCTACAGACAATACCACCTTTTCACTACCTATTACTGTAAGCCTGAAATAAGCAGAAATCATTAGAAAAGCCACAAGAATGTAAACTAAAGGGAAAACAGATATGTATGAAATGCAGTGCATTGTGAAATGCTTGCAAACTGTGATCTAATATTCTAATAAAAATGACTGGCAATTTGCTTGTTGCAGCAAGAAAATCTGTTGACTTTCTTGTAAATAAGCTGATATCTCAAGATAGGGGGGCTGTCCAAAATTCAGGCCCCAATATAGCACAGGCTAAAAATATATCTGCATAGGCTATTTAAATCTCTGGCTATGATAGTTGGCTACAGCGCCTCCTATTTCTTTTGCACACATGGAAGCCAATTCCATGTGGGGATATGATCCACTCAATGCAGCATATTATAAGTAATTCAAAATTCCCCAGACAGAGATTTCACCTGATTTCTCAAAAATATGAGAGGGCCTCACTTAAGCCTCGCCATCATGGGGAGGAGGATGAGCCAGCATAAATGGACAGTCAAAAGAAATCCTGTTGTAGTGGGGCAAGCACACTATGTCTATAAATGACACATAACAAATGTGCTCCAGTGAACTGACGATAAGACTATGGATGATACAGTGTACCGGCACTCCTTCAGATACCCGATTGAGTTTTATGTGTCATAGTTTTCACACTCCAAATATCTCTATTCCAAGTATCTAGATATGTCCTATAGGGTGTTTAGATATTTACTATGTAAAATTTTCAGGGTATCTAAGATGTTAAAGCCTCTAGCATTGTTAAATGCCGACAAATCTCCCTGATCCAAAAATCACTCCTTTGGACGTGATTACCTACAGCATCCGATTGAGTGGTTATTGATGTCATGCTTTCACGCATGCTTCATATCCCATTTCTTTCTCCCTCAAATCTTGCCTGATTCACAAGTTTTGTAGGTCAAATTGTAGCCTTGCTTATCTACATGTGCTTGAAATTATTAGAATTTGATATCTGTTGCACGGACTATCAGGTCGAGGATGGAAGTCATCTACTTTGAGCAATTTTCATCAATTTGCCTTAACAGAGCCTGTATCAGATGCAAATTAGCCCTAAATATTCTGTGATTTCGCACACATGTACATATAACCGACAGAAATATGCATGGCAAATATCTAAGAGATTGGTTCTGAACTGGGCGAGAAATCCGCAAATGTCCGAAGGAGTGATGGTGTCCAAGAGATGGCCGAAACACTGTAGCTTTATTTGGAAGACGAATCATATTTCTGGCTGTCTAATACAGATTCCGCCGACAATTTTCCTTAGTTTTAAGGGAGCATGAATTCTAATCTCGAGTTTTGCAATCGTCTCGCCGGTGCCTGTGTCTTTCCTTGCAGATTCCAGAAATGAGCACTGCGGATCTCTTCCATCTCTAATACTACTCCAAGTTAAGGTTATTTTACGGAGTGGAGCTGTTACTTGAGATAAGACAGCATAAGGTCTAGAGATGACTGAAGATCGCTCACCATGAACCAACCGGCTTCACAAACGCTAATACTACTTAGATCAAATCATGAGCGCTGACGGGCGATGTGCTATCTGCTACAGGCTCGAAATACGTACAGAGTCTGATAGAGTTGCATGGTTAGCTGTATCTGCTGTTTGTGCTGTTTATCGACTGTCACGAGTGGATGCGAAGCTGAGGAAGTTGCTAGACACATTGGCGTAGCACTTACGCGGACCCTAAAATATTCCTGGGATAACGGTTGAGCCGCTATGGCCCATTCCGCTGCACAGAGTATATATACCTGACAAGGAATACCTTCAAATACGTGAACCTGGAAAGAGAGAAGATGGTGGTAGCCACTGTCAAGTGTAGACATGGTGTAGTTCGCCATAATGAATTCGACAATCCCGTATGAGCCCAGTGGCGTACAGGAGTTTTAAGTCCTCTTCAACCCGGAGCAATCTAGTGCAGCTGGGCCGAGTGTCATGGCCTACTATAAACCTTTGTCTGTTAAATTTTTAAAGTCATGGCTCACGATGGGAGTAACTGCGAACCTGAGAATTCGAAATGAAATATATTTACCGAGGAGAGCCGATTGCCGAGGTTTGAACCCAGCTATTTTCATTTATTTGTTCGTTTGTTAGGAAGGAATTATTAGTGATTGCTTACCTGCTTTACCCATGATTGCGATCTGCGTCAAGTCAAGGGCGCCAGATCTGATCGCACCTACTAGGTTGGCTATTCTACATCCTGCTCTTCTTTACCTTTACTCGACGGCTGAAATATTTACGACCCTGTTTAAAGTGCGCCCATCTACGTTCAAGGTAACACTTTCATGGACAACCGCACCGTCACCGACCTGTTCACACCTTCGTCGGTACTCGAATGGGCCACCATCTAATGTAGAGGATGGATTCATTTGGATCGTCATCAAAGAGGCCGGATTCGAGGTCGAAGTTCTTGCAGCGCAGATGGCTTCACTTTCAGATTATTTTATCCAGAAGATCGCGTCGAGCAGTCCATTCTCGACTGATATGTCCGTTATCTCGATGCTGGAGCAAAATATCAGTATTATTCGATAATATATCGAATCTCACCAAGGTATTCTTTCTCCTGTTCGCCGCTGACCAACTGAAATTATCGAAAATATTTTCCATCACTTCTCTTGTGACATCATTGATAGATTCTTTCTTATAACGATAGGTATTTCCACCACAAATCCTTTCCCATGGAGGCTTTGTCACATCTGCAACTCTTGGCGCAATATTTCTCTGGAAATTTATATTCTTTGGTCGTCCTTGTTAATCTATCTCGAAAGGCTACAATATCGTATTTTGTGCTCGGATCAGGTCTCTTTTCCCACGGTTCCGGAGAAAATTGAGGCCGCTCTTCATCGCAGTGGAGATTCTCCTCTGTCGTTTTACCTCGATGGATCTTCTTCCTCTGTGCAGCAGATTTCCATTATAAAGCTCTCTTACCTTACTCCTACAGATAGGAGAGAGTTCATCTGTCCTGCGACGTGCACAAGTTGAACCTGCTGCTATCGCATACATGAGGCCGCCTTTCGTCTCTACTTGAGTTCAGTATCAACGATGATTTTGGTTTCAACGATAGAGGATCGCCTTTGTCCTTGGAACTTCATCCTCGACTTTCCTTTTTACGGCTTGCGGGTCATATATTTGACTGCACGAAGAATCTTCCTTAGTCGCAGATTACGCACTTCACTTCCACCAGCCACCTCTTCAGCTCCTTCGGAATATTCGATGTTCTCCAAGGTATGTCTAAGATGGTGTATCTTAATCTTACCTTCGCGAGTGGCTTCATTTTTGATCGGTCATATAGCCCGTTAACATCCCTGGATCTCTTGAACACATTAGATTTGGCCGAGCTTCCAAATCACACCGTTTCCATTTTGGATCTGCTTTTACTTCAGTGTGCAAGCTTGACCAAAGTACAATGTACATTCCATTTGGCTTGTAGGAGTCAGTAGTCATCATTACGCAAACACTAACGAGTACGACGAACGGAGAATAAGTGCTATTGATGGGGATATGTACACGCGTTGGTATTCAAAGTGTGGGAATACAAGTTACTAGGATATACAGATACAGGTAAAGCGATACATTTCGAGTAGGCAGCAGATCGAGAAGAGCGATAGGTATGAAACACTGAGCAATCCTTATAATATACGATAATGTTCGGTCGTTTGATGCAGAGGACATAAAAACCAAAATATACAAGCGGATCAATTATCGAGAGAGTGACGCACAAAGAGAACTCAGCTAGACACGAGATGCCATAGCAAGACAACAAGAAAGCTAGCGGAGAGCATGGTTTACCACTTGTTTACCCAACCGTTGTTGCTGGAGCTAGAGACACTGGCGGTGTCCTTGGCGCTATTCCGACCCCAGGCCCCACGTGCGCCGCCTCGGCCCTTCACTGGAGCGAACCCATCGTTGTCCACGTCGCCGGGACTGCTGTTCTCGCCGATGCCAGTGCCATTGCCACCCGAGTTGCTGAAATTATTTGCACCTACAAACCAGAGATCGCATTAGTGCTGCACGTATGCCACCTACGGACGACAAAAGGAGCGCGCTTACCCTTCTTGCTCCATGCCCCACCTCCATTCCCAGTCCCGCCTTTCGACTTCCGCTTGTTCGCTGCCGCCGCCTCCTTCTCCTTGCGCTCTTGCGCCTTTACGATACGCGCCATGTCGAGACAGATTCCCTTCTTGCACGCGATGTTGTGCGTTGGGCAGATTAGCGGCTCAGGCCCCTTGCGCGTCTCGTCCTCGTCGCCCCATAGGCTCTCGACGACCTCCTCCCTCGCCGACGTCGATGTCGCCCACAGCTGCTGCTCCGGCCCAAGCACGGGGGCCTTTTCCCAAGGCGCAAGGACAACCACCTCCAGCTCCTCCGGCGCCATGTTATCGACGTCGAGCTCGGTGTCGAACCCGCCGTAGAGGTCGAGCTCCTGCGAGGGAGAGAGAGAGATGCCGACGAACTGCTCGGTGATCACGGTGGGGTTGGATGAGCCGGCAGGGTTCGCATTCGTGTTACGTACATTGTTGGGGTTGCGTGTCAGGCCGGGGGGTGCAGGAGGGTGGTTAATCGGGCTTGGAGCATTGGTTGGTGGGGGCGTCGATAGGTCAGTTGTAGTGGAAGCCACGGGTGTAACGATCGAACTCTTAGGGGCACTTGGGCCCCATGGAGTACGGCTGGATCCGGCCTGGGGGGATGGCAGAGCAGGGTTGCTAGATGCTGCTTTCTTTGGGATAATCGGTTTGTTCCCTAATGATAGGTCAGAATGAAATATGACGCGTAGAATACGAGCGTTGCTTACAAGCACTGGTGGTCGGAGTTGTAGCGGAGGCGGGGCCTTTGCCACCTGCCTTATTCGTTGTGTTGGTGTTGAGAGCTTGGGCGCCTTTCTGCCCTTTGGCCCATGCACCTTTGAGAGCTTGGGGAGAGTTTGGGGAAGGCCCGATTTTCGTGCTAACCCAGGTGGATGATCCAACGACTGTAGTGGGAAGTCAGCATCGCCGAGTGGTCGTGGTGGCTGACGTACCGGGAACAGGTACGCTTGGAGGAGGAAGCAGAACGGACTTGGGCAGAGGACGGCAGAGGGGCTTGTTGGTCTGATCTTCCTTTGGAGGCGGGCACCAGTAGGTCTTAGGATATGGACTATGAATGACGCTGCACACGATAGAGAAGGACTGAGTAAGTACAACGGTCATAGCAATACGATAAGGAAGACTCACTCATTCAAAGGGCTCCATTCTTTGAACCAAGCACTCTCGACATGAATCCGCTTCCAGCCTGATTCCTAACATCAGCTTTGACACAAGTAGTTACGAAAGAGTCAGCCACTCACCATCTTTCTGTGCCGCTCTCCCATTATCATAAAGGCAATAGAAGACCTGGGAGACCCGGTCTTTCTCCTCATCGGTAGGGTGCTTTAGAAACTCAGACCATCGATGTTCTCCTAACAGCTTCTCGGAGCCACGATACGTTTTGTCGATTTCGACGATCACCATGCCGCGGGCCTGCAACGTACCCAGTCTATTGACACACGCCTTTGAACGTGTGGGAAAAGTTCGAATACGCACTTTCGGTTTGTAATGAATAGCAAAGATCGGGTCGGGCCCAACGCACCCTGCAATCCATCGAGAGAACCGGATGCAGTCTTCAGGAACCTCCCAGTTGGCGTTAAGGGGGTATGCTTGGTAGATGATCAGGTACTTCGCGTCGTCGGAAGCGTCCGGGGATTTGGGGCGCTTGACCATGGTATCTGCGGAGGGTGTAGTAAAGTAGAAACGATAGTAATGTGGGAGTTAGGATTAAAGATGCAAAAGCGGAATGAATGGCGTGTTTGGTCCTTTATAATGCCAACAGCTGTCAACCCTTTTCGGAAAGAACCCACCGGAATTTTCGAAGTCAATTTGCACGCTCAAATTCTTTGTCCACGAAGTTCCTCGACATGTAGCATGAGATGGAACAAAAATAAAGGGTCAGTTAAAAGAGGGCAGGACCCTTGATGAAGCTTCGAAGCTGATTTTTCTTCCCGACGAAAGGAATCTATAATCTAGCGATCAACCAGGACGATTGACCCGTTGCCGCGTGAATTGCACCTGATCGGTCCGCGTTCTCCTGGAAACTTGGAATTGGTTCTTTCCTGTATGTTGGATCGCCGAAGTATGTCAAGAACAAGCGTGTATTTACCTTGAAGAATAGAGCATAAAATCCATATCTAAAACATGTCTTCGTACACAATTATTTGCTCAAAAGCTGTTCCGACTCGTTCATTCAGCCAATCTGCCGGGACAAAGTAGGTTCCCTGTCATAGGCAAGTCCTGGGACACATACCGAGTATATTTACATGCTCCTTTACACCTCCTAGGGAGCTAGACTGAGTATATTGATGTATGACGAACCCACAAAGTGCTATTTACAATCGCACCCCCATATTCCATGCTCCCGAGTTCTGTCTTCGACAACAGCATCTACCTCTACAAGACCAAAACTGTACATTGGATTATGAACGGATCTAATGGCGACTGAGGCCATTCGCACAGCTATCACGACATGTGAAGAGTTCCAGTAATAGGTCTCCGAGTCGTAATTCACGGCAGCTCTTTCTGGCGGCACCACCATGAAAGCCATAACTAGCATTCTAGAATTAGAAGCTGTAGATAATCAATACGTATGAAGTATCAGTGCCTGTACCAAAATCTTCCTCATCAGGGGTAGTCCTGGGTCTCTTCGAAGACATACACGCTCCGAAGGAAGCCGAGAGAATGTATAATCGAGAACTAGGATCAGTAAGACATCATGTCGAGAGTGAAGCCATACGGGACGAAGGAATGACTAACTTAGATAAAGAAAGCGGGAGAGTGATGGTTGTTCGTAATTTCTTTGGCAGATTGCCGCTCGGAGGAATTGACCCGCCAGGTCATAAATGACGTAGGGATCCGTATAAAATGGCCTGTAAGACGGCACTCCGCCGGAGAAAAAGAAAAAAAGAAAAAGAAAAACACAGTATCAAGGATCCACATGGAACAGCAATCCCGGAAGTAAAAATTATGCTCAGCGTCGTCTGTATTCAACTTAAAAGCAATATCCATAGCCTCAAAGAAATTCTAGATCTCTGCAGGTGGATGGTTAATGCTGCCACACATGCTAAAAAGGATCATACTATCCGGGCACAGGAAAATTTGCATGACAGCTTGCGTGCGTTGCGTGCGCTTGCGTTCACCTGTGCAGACTTGCGTGCAGTTGCGTGGCATGCAGGCTGTGCGTGATTGGAGATTTATCCACCTGGACCTCAAGCTGGAAACAACAGGTTTAGCAGTCGGGAGGAGACTTCCAATTACCATACACTCTACATTAAACCAAGACAGCATTAGAAGTAAATTTACTAATTTGTGTGTTACCGTTTTTCCTTTGGACACCAGAAATAAAAATTCTGTTAATGGGAATGAAAGAAGTGTCTGGGGAATATGCTGAAGGATAGGGATTGATATTAATATACAAATCAAGCCTTCCTCTATTCAGTTAGATAATCAAGCTATATAAAAAAAATTGAAGGAAGGAGCTAGGGGTTCAGAATCTGAGGTTGAGATAGAAGGATAAACCAATAGACCCACAATAGATGTCAAAGATGAAGATGTAACTGAAGTAATGATAGAATTTGAGGGGAGATGCAGAGATGGATCGCATAGTTCAAAATAAGAGGCATAAATGAGGAGTCTGGTTACTATGAAGTTCTTTAAGACTGCAGTAGAAAGGGATGTCCACTTCCAGTTCCGCAATGCAAGCTTCCTCTTCAGGGGAAATACTAGAACTGGATTCTTGATCCTTAACAATTTGTGTACCTATTAATAAGCATGCTAGCTGTTTCTACTGTGCTGAGCTCAGTTGATTAATAACTTCTGACCTAAATGTAATAATTTATTTCATTTTATGCTCAAGCTGATGGTCTCCATCAAAACAGAATGATTCAAATGAAATTAGGAATGTTTTTCTTGAAGTTGATGAGCCCCCGGATCATAATTATACCTATGCACAAACTCAATATGCTTGCACACACAGCATTGACTTGTGGGCAAACTTGCATGCAGCTATGTGTGCTTGTATGGAGCTGCATGCACTTGCATATGCACTTGCATGAGCCTTGCATGCACCATCTTATGACACTTATCCTATCTATCATTTATTGAGAATCCATTCCAGTCTATGCTCTACAACACTGCTAGCCTTGTTTCAGAGAGTTTGAGGCCTTTATAACTGCTGGATGCTTACCTGCCTACATTTACTTGCCTACTATGCATGCATGCAACTTGCCACACAAATTTCCTGTAGCCCACACTATCCACTTACCATTGTTGCTCAGAACAAATTTGAGATAGTAAGGTCCTCAAATGATTCACCTTCATTTTGTGATATGTAAGATAAAGAGAGTGTCTCACTTCCTAAAGCAACAGTGCATAAATTAGGCTTATAATCAGAAAGTAAATAGCATTGAACATAGCATGAATACAAAATGCTTTGAGCCAGAATTTTTGTCAAGGATGTGGACACTCAGAGAATTCAAGGAGTTGACTGTGATTGAGAATATTCTCAATTTAAACAAGAAGGATACTTGGTGAACCAGAAACTGCCCTGCAAAAATGGGGGAATACCTAGAAGATTATTCCTTTTCTCCCTATAGCATGTGAACTGGCTCCAAGGGAGAGTGAGAGTCTAAGGCAAAGGAGAGTGGCCCTGAACATTAACTGCCTAAACTGTCAAAGCTAGCTCAAATGGATCCAAAGCCACAGCCTTGAAATTGACATCAAAGTTTAAGTTTGAGACTCTTTAATAAGCACAGGTTTTCTTGTAGAGTGGCTGAAAGATAGGAATAAGAGTGTGAATGTACAACATTGTGACTGTATAGTCTGATCAGTCATCATGTGACATGTAGATATAGTATGTCTCACCTGTCCATGGCTCTCTACCCAATACCACTATGCTACCATGACACATCTCTGTGTGAGGCCATCTCTACCATCTACAATGTCAAATTTCCCCATCTTTGAGAATGAGATGTCAGAAAATCAAGTCCTGGGTCACATTGGCTTGGGGAGTCAGAACTGTGTGATATCATAGAAAAGCAGGATATTTGGTTGGAAATTGGCAAAGAGCACAACATAGATAGCCTAGGTCCCATGCCTATGCTTCTTGCAGCATCGACTTCAAAATGCAGGAGTATGCAGAGTGACATATCCCCATCTTTGACATATTGTCCCACCAGGGCTAGAGAGGAGACTCTTGATGGATAACAATTTAATGACTCTTTGCTGAATCCAAAAATCCTGGGCAATATCCATCTCTTATCCCATCATTTTGAATTGGGGAGCAGTGAAGCATTTCATCCAATTTTTGAATTATGGCCTTGGTTTCTTGAAAGAGTGTTCATAATGAGAAAATGTTTGGAGCCAGAAACTGTGTCTTTGGATAGAAGGAGAGCTAGTACAGAAGAGGTTGATATTTCAGTAGTACATCACCCTGCAGTCTGTTTTGCAACACAGGTGCTAAAGTGGTGTACTGAACATTAGGATCCATCTACTGTAGACACTGAAATGTGTATTAGAACATGCATGATGGTGGCTTTCTGATGACATAGATGATTCACCTGTCTTCTTGTAAGTACTCTGATGTTTCTGGTTGGAATTCCCTTGGAACATTTACCATCCTTCATGCATGAAGCATCAAGATTTGCTTCACCACATTGATTGTGAACCATTATTTTTGTGACCAATTGATACAGGCATGGTTGAGTAACAGGATCAGGAATTTGAGCTGAAATAACCTGTCAATCATCTCTGGGTCATGAAGATGTGCCTGGGGTGCCAGGAATATTAGAATATGCACATGGTAAAAAGGGGCTGTAGTCTGTTGGGTAGAATAGCAATAAAAATTGCTCTACTCCTTCACTAATGCTCACAACCTCTCAAGTTTGTGGGGCAAGTCTGAAATAAGATATATTCAAAAAAATGTACAAAATAGCTCAAGATATAATAGAAAATGATGTCTGGCAATATCCTAGCTAGATGTAGTGGATGGTCTTCCTTTTCCCTAATCTAGCTACTGGCTCATTGAGATGGTCTCTCTATCTCTAGAACTTCCAATGCCAGCTTATTTTATGAGTGGAGATGGTTCTCCTTATAAATTTGCAATTTTCTAAGGGTGGTCTTCCTGCCCTTGCAAACTCCAGTAAAATACTCTAAGCTAGAAGGGATGGTCTTCCTTTCCCTTATGATCTTAAAGACAGTAGTCTTCCTTCTGCCTTAGAACAAAGTTCTAAAAAGATGGTCTTCCTTTCTCCTGACTTTGCAATTTTAATTTCATAAACCAAAGGGATAATCTTCCTTCCTTCTGACTTCTCAATATAATATATATGGCTTAGGACTTAGCCCTTAGAACTTCAGTTATCTTGACTCAAGTCCTTTGCTATCTTAATGGGAATATGATATGGTTTTCACTCTCAGAAGACTAACTCTAGCTAGTTTATCTAAGCTCTAAACCAAACTGAGATTAGCTTGGATCCTCTGGATTAGTGTTTGCAGGAGTCAGTGGGCTTGTCACTGCTGACTTCTTTGCAAGAGAACAAGGGCATAATCCCTGTTAACCTTTTCCATCCTTGCCCTCAGGTATTTATCTATCTTTTGTCTTCTATTTTCAGGTGAGCCACTAGCTATTTCTTTGGTAGATTGCTAACATCTCTGGAATCTCTGTTGTGAATTGAATGTTTAGCAGTGTTTAGACTAAAGGCTTGTACTGTTCTGATGCCCTTCTGTAGGATTTTGCTTCTTTCTCAAAGCCTAGGGCATACCCAAAAACACTACTAATTTGGTTTCTCCCTGGTGTGAGTTCACTGAGAGTGCTGTAAAAATTTCCTCTTAAATAGTGCAGCTTAAATATGCTTTTTATTATTATTGTATGGCCTGCCTGTGTATCATCACTGCAATGGCACTCTTCTGTACAATTTTCTAGCTAGGTTTCCATGCTCTGTTATGAGTACATGTTATGCCTTATGTCTGTTGCCAAACAATGACACTGGAGTCTTGGCTTGGCTACATAGCTAATCTATAGGCATCCTCAGACCTGATATGGCTGTCTAGGTATATGTCAGCTCTGACCAGGTTGAAGCAGGGAGGAATGTAGATAGCTTAGAACTGAGAAATATACTTTCTGAGTTTGTCTCAAAACACTCTCTCAACTTTGCAAATTTGTCAGGGTAAGTCTGAATAGACTTTAAATTGAAAAGAGTAAAAGATAGTGAAATATAGTGTTTAATATGGGTTTTTTTGGTTTTATAATGCAGAGGAGGCTAATACACTCCTTTATAATATTTCTAAGTGCATGGAGATGGTCTTCCTTTCTCTGACAATTTCAGGTATAATTTCTGAGAGCCTGAAGGTAATCTTCTTTCCTTTTGTCAAGTCCAAAAGAGCAGTGGTCTTCCTTCTGCTCAAGTACTCAGTCAAGGAGTAGTCTTCTTTCTCCTGACTTTGCAAAAATAAAAAATCTTAAGGGTGGTCTTCCTTCTGCTCAAATACTCAGTCAAGGAGTAATCTTCTTTCTCCTGACTTTGTAAAAATAGGGATAGTCTTCCTTTTCCTAAGACTTTGCCAAATTAATTGCTAACACCAAAGAAGTAGTCTTCTTTCTTCTTTGACTTCACAAAAATATGCTATTACTGCTTAGCTAAAAGAATAGTCTTCTTACTTCTCTGACTTCACAAAAAAATGTGAAACAACCAAACTAAAAGTCTGATTATCTCTAATAAAAACCAACAGCCCTCTTATATTTCTTATATGTTTTCACTTTTTCTTTCTATAATATAATTCTCAACCCTCTTTGAGTAGAAATAATGCTTTCCTTTTTCCTGTACTTATCTAAATAGCTGTCAATGATGCCTACTGAATGCTATGAGCTGGGGGTATGCAAAATATCTCTACTACTTTTCTGGGTCTTCCTCTATAGTTTTTATTCACTTCCTCTTTTCTATTTTAGAGTTTTTCTAAAATAAATCTGATCTTGGTATCTAATGCTGACTGAGCATGGTGTAGTAGTGACTAAACATGTCTGATATTTTGCATTATTTTTATCCTTCATTT
>JASFDF010000661.1:0-13634 GCA_036937115.1 Nidularia sp. FH-822889 | reverse complement strand
TGCAGATAAGCACGGTGAAGCTTGCTAGACACCTGCCATCTCGCAGCGGAAGCGAGTAGCGGCTCTTTCTAAATCCAGCCACATCCGCCGCACTTCGCGCCCCGGACTCTACGAACAAAGCTACGAATTTCTCTACGAACTACGAACGAAATCGATATGATAGGAAAGGAGGGAAAGGACAGAGGTTCTTTTTTTTTACTTTGTTTTTTTTTTTTTTTTTTTGTGTTTTGTTACTTTATCTTTCAATATCCCTGGTCGTTGGACATTGCGTCTCCACTTATTCCTCACTGTGTATATCAAAAACTCCATATTTATACCCCCCCTTCTCTATCTCCTCATCTCTATCTTTCCATCTGCAATTACCCCATCCCAAAAGCCGACCTAGGCCCTCTCCTCCATGCATGCCTTTGAATCTTTTGTTTACCTGTCTTGAGTTTGGTTACCTACACATAGCACAACCATGTACCCCTCAATAGGAACGCTCGCACCCCGACGCCCCTCATCCACGCACTGCATCGTTCATATCCCACCCATATAGTAGTCACGACTTGAAGCACGCATTTGTTATATCTCATATTGTTTTTCCTCCACAATCATAGACGATTCTCGGTTCTATTGTTTGACACATGAGTACGGTTTTCTTAGTGCACACGGTTTCTGCTTTTATGACTTGAGACAGTCCTTCAAATGTATGTTTTACGACTTATTTTTGAAGTTGTGAAGTTATACTTTAGGTGCTTCAAATAGGTAATTTTTCGAAATTCTGGAGTGTTCTCAAGTAGCCACAACATCTGTCAACAGCACGATTTGCTTGGTAAGTACTTGGGGTTGGCTTGCTAATCCTTAGGGTTCACTGGCGAATATTCTAATGCTCTGTATGTCAGACTCTCCGAATTTCCGTACATCGTTCTTTGGACGCTAGGAACATTTCTTGAGAAACCGGCTTGCCAGATTCGCGTCGGCCTCCTATCGTTGGGGTTCTAGTTACCGTATTCCTTCCAATCTATATTCTATGAAACATTGTACAAATTCGTATCATGTTTCTATGACCCAGCTGTCACAAGGCTGCTACCACCACCATGATCAGTCATGAGACGATGTATTTTCTCCTATCTCTGCCTCATTCCTGCCTCAAAAGAGACTTGTTCAAGCAAGGCTCATTTTTAGTGGCTATCAAACAAAGTGCGGACAGAAATCTAGTGGCACCGTCAGCCGAACAGACAGAGCGCCTACGAGATGATTACCGCAGCCAATCCTCCACAGTCGAACGTTCGAAGTGCGCACATAGATCGAGGGTATTTCCACTTCTCCACTGCATGGAAGACTTTGACTTGGTATGGAGAGAGGGGTAGGAACCTAGCCGGCTTCGTGTTCGATCACCCGTTCCACCCAATTTGATTCAAGCCTGAGATCGGGGGGACGTATCTCTGAGTTCGGATTCTGATTACTATTATCTGCCGATAACAACAAGGAATCGCTGCCACGCAGCTATGTAATACAGACAATGCATGGCGTTTCTTCTCATCTTCGAAGATGCCCGCCGACTCGGACGTGCCGACCCATTTTGTCGCTAGGGCAGTGATCCCCTCGGCTGTCAGATGGTTCCATCAACCTCGAGGTGTTGAGGATTATGTGGACACTTGTGGGTGTGATGCGGGCTGTCGTAAGCAGATTTTGCTATTAGCTTTCGGGATCGGCAGCCGTATTCTCGCTTGGATAAGAGAATGCATCTGAATGAATTCGCGAAATGAATAGCTCCGGGTGATTGGGAGGCTGAGTCTATCGCGCCTTTCGTTGATTGTCGACGTGGTTGCTCAGCATCCAGCGTGAGCAGACAGTTGATGAACAAGCAAGTGGGATCTCAACTGTATTCTCCGAATCGCACTCGCGCAATGCCGGGTGGTGATGATAATACCCAATATGCCATGTCATGAGTAGAAGGAGATGCAGGAAGTAGGAGCCGTACAGAAGGAACACAAGTACCCGAAGGGCACAAATGCTTCGAATTCCCGCCGTCGTTGCCCTTAGTGCGTACGCAGCCTTCGTGATGTCTCTTCGCATATCTCCGTGAGCAAGGAAGTCATTGCTGTTCCATTGTGTATTTTTCGCCTATGTTTCTCACAAGACGTGAAGCCTGAGTGATTCTACGCTCGCAAAGTTCCCTAGACGATTACCTCTCTCGCAAAGTTCCGTGGTGGCGGATGCGCCAAGTGGGGAGTGACAAAGGAGGACAGTGACCAAGGAGCGCATTATCCACGTTCGCTGTGGCCTCGAGCTTGTCCATTGAGTGCGCGTGACGGGAAGTGCACAACCTGACTGGGAAGGGCCGCCCTAGGCTTCGGGTACCTGGTAAGGTATCATCGACGGTTATTTTGAGTTTTTAAAGTTGAATCTGGGAAATGAACATCTGAGGAGTCATGAGGAGGACGCGTGACTCTCACCTTGCGATAAGCGAAATAACGTCGGGAAAAACGTGCGCCATCAGCACTTGTTGGACATTGTCGGGATGTAGATCCCGGCGACGACGTTAACCGGTCGATATACAGAATCTACAGCTCGATAATGCACATGGACACCTGAGAACGAATAGGAAAGCATCTCCGAACCGGAAGCTGAGTAACCAGAAAGACCGCGGTGATAACTTGGTCGAAATTTCCTGGCTTGAATAGATGAAGTTCTGGCAGCTGCGTCATAGCACATAGATGCAGGACGACGAACCTGGTGTCAGCTGGTCTCCTCGTTCCTAACATCGCAAGGGCTTCGGTGTCACTAGCAATCAGCCCTAGCTAGAGTGTACCGCCGGCATGTCATGGGAGGCTTAAGCGAGGGTGGTCAAGTGATCAGCGCCGGAGGGAGAAGACCGCACACAGCGGATTAAGCTGCATACCTCGGTACCACCTACAATCTGCAGGGCTGAAGCAACTCGCGTCATCGGAGTCTGGTTATGGGATACGAGGTTCAAGGTTATCATGAAAATAACATATAGAAAAAATAACATTCAGGTTCGGTACCCGAAGGATCGTCAATCCTCTCATTAGGTTCCTCCCTGTAAGCCGACACGGAAAGCTGAAAGATCTTGATCCATTAGAAAATATATAGCTTCTCACTTTGTTAATGGGCAGATGGCTCCTGGTAAGTAGAACAATCCAGAAATCATCCGATCCATAGTGCAGACCTTACTTCAGGTGACCAGTAGTTGAGTGCACATCTGGCCACTGACATTGATCGACTGCGGGCGCACTATTGCGACCTGAAAGTGAAACGAAGAACCTACTGAGACTTAACCCTTATGACCATATGGGTGTTTGACTGGATCTATAGCGGATAAGCGATTATCGAAAGGCGTAGATAAGGTGGCGAACAATAACGAACATATGGAGAGCATCTGACTGTATATAGCCATACCAGAGCCTGTACATCCAAATCCGGCATCAGTTCAAAACTGCACGCCCAAAGTTGCAAGGAGTGTATGGAATGTACAGCTTAAATCACTCAAATATCGGTAAAAAGCAAAGAGTCAGCTGTTAGTATTACGCGTGACGCGACGCGCACTGTGGTGTTCCGTGTTTGTCCACTCGTGTGACAACTTCGATTTCAAGCAGGATCAAATAACCACATACCGCATCAGTATGGCACTGCCATCAAAATTGTTTTTTTCGACTTCTATCCACAACGTCCTGCACAAGCACCTGCCAGTCGAAACTGAGCGAATATGGGTTATAACTGTCAATCAAATTTATCTGTTTTATAATTACATTCCTCTCTCCTTAGTAGCCCCGAATCTTTCTTCGCAGCGCAGTGCCTCCGCTCCACAAAATGAGGCAATTCAGCGAGCTGATTTTAAGGTCCCCAGAAATCTTCAGTATGTCACTGGCCGTAATTCGTCGTAGGCTTGTCTCTCAAGAAACCCAGAGCCCACGCATTGCGCAAACTTGATTTATCTACCAATCGTGAGGTAAAATAAGTTTTTCATTCATTTCCGACATTTTGTCTCGTACACAGAGTGGATATAGTGCGCGTATGTACATCATTGGTGAAAGAGCCGCCGTGGGACTAGTAAGGATACTTACGGTGATATGGAAGATATTTTTGCGAGATTTTGCTCATACATTACTAAGTCATAACTAACATTGCCAACACTTATATTTCACTTAAAAACTGCAGAATAGCCCGCCAGCTTGCTCGAGTTCTTCTACATACTAAAGTAGTGCCCCCCAATGGTCTGCAATAAGTGATCGCTCTTTGTTTAGACAAGCGATAGATTTTTCGGTGACAGTGACACCACCATGCACCGGAACAGAGAAAAGGTGTGCTGAATGTTTAATATCAATATAATTGACGGGATTTTCGGTGATCTGCAGATATTATTTAGTTACTGCGTTACTAAGTTTACCAGCAGGAATATTTAAACGGCAACCAGACCGAAGCTCATCTGTGGCCCCATTACTGATGTCCTTTGGATCCGATGTCGACCCGCAAATCCTCGATCTCTTCACACCGTTAGCTTTTCATCCACCAGAGGTAGCCTACCAGCAAACAATTTTAATTATATCACCGTGGGCTCACTAGCAGTAAGTTATCCTACAACACCATCTGGTTTCTGCTATAACTAATGTGCTACAGTTCTTGTTTAGGATATCCTGGACAATATTCCTGGCAATGTCAGATTAATTTTTGTGCGTAAGGTGCAACTGCCTACAATTGCATATCTCGTGTCACGGTACTTATTCTCCTCGTATCTCACTTTAGTCCATCGCTTACCAATCCAAGGTTCGCTACACTGGGGTTTTCTCTCACCTGTGCCCTTGTCGTGAGTCAGTGTTATTTTAAGCAGAGGTTTGTTAAAATTAATCTTTTATAGCTGCTCCTACTCACTATGTAGATATGGCCTGTCTAATGCATTTCTGACTGTTTTTAAACTTATATTTTATCTTTACAAAATGTAGATAGAAAGGTAGCTTTTGTGTTGTTTACTGCCAAATCAGTTGTTGTGATGTGATGACATGCACTGTATACTTCAGTGCTTCCATAGAATAAGCCTTTCAAATATGAAGACAATCTGTGAAGTCCTCACACCGAAATTTCATGTCTGCAGAAGGGTGATTTCAGAGTTATCCCAATTAGAGTTATCCTGATCGAGTCATTACCACTCAGGGATGCACATAAGCTTTTGCAATTTCGCAACTATTTCTTCCCTTCAGTCTTTAATGTTTGGATGGAAAAATCTGGGTATTGTAGAATGAGATTGTGCAAAAAAATTAAAACTTCACTGTGGTACAGCATTTAATTTAGACATGAATTTCGTTCTAACAAATGCCGGTAGATAATAGTAGGATATAAGCGAAAGTCAGGTGGATAAAAAGCACAAGAATATTTGTAGCTTGTGTCGCCAGTAAGGTCATAATCGTGTCGACTGTCCACTTTTACTGAAGTGAATAACGATGATGAATAGTAACGACATCATTGTTATAGTCTCTATTGGCATCGTTTACTTGACAATCTTGATGTACAATCAATTGCAGAAGAAATCACTTCCCACACCACTTCCCCTTGGTCCTAGTGGTTTTCCCCTGATTGAAAATGCTGCAGATCTAGGAACCACTCATCGATTGGAGACCTTAGGAAGTGGGGACAGACATTCGGTATGCACGTTATTTCTACATCCTGCGAGCTTCAAGTTGTCGTTAATGAACTTAACATGCGGGCTCGATTAGTCATGCTACAGCTTTCGGGAAGTCCATTATCATCCTGAACGATCCTAAATATGCATTCATATATATAGCGACCGTCCAGAGCTCATACTGGCTGGACGCATCCTGGGATGGGATAAAACCCGTGTCCTAATAAGCTACTACAACTTAGACTGGACTACCTACTGCCGACTCTTTGCCCAGTTCATGGGAATGCGATCTAAGATTGAGTCATAAGAGCCTATACTTCAAGAAAAGGTAAATTCCTTTTTGAAGCGTGTCTTGGATAATCCCGCCGCATGGATGAAGCATACCTACATGTAAGCAATTTTACTGTGGGACAGGCGAGATATTACTCTTATAGTAAAAACTCATAGGTTTGCTAAAGGCATTGCATTAATGGATACCAGTCGAATGATGAGAATGATGAAATGGTAATGCTTGTCAACGAAGAGAGGGAATAATTTTCAGAATTCACCTCAGTCAACTCCTTCCTTTTCGATACCTTACCAATTCGTAGGTCTTCATATGTGTTAAGGGTCGGCCGACGATTACTGACGGTCATCGGTTTACAGTGCATAAATGAAGTGTGATACGTGCCGGAGTGGGTGCCTGGAGCGGCATGGAAAAAGGTGTCAAAGTATAGAAAAACGGGAGGGGGTATCCTGAATGTGCCATATCAATGGACCAAGAAATAAATGTTAAGTGTTTTCTAACACACCTCTTGTAACTAATAATACGTCAAACAGGCTGCCGGAATTGAAAGGCCATCGCTTGTTTCAAGATTACTGGTTGAGATAAAGTTGACCCTAGAGAACGAGTCAGCCGTGAAGTGGGCTGCAAATGGAGGTTTTTGGTGCTCTCACTTGCGTTCTAGATAGATTCTGACTAAAATTGCGGTTTTACTTGCAGGTGGTTCTGACACCGTTAGTCAATCGGCTCTCCAAATATAAAACTCCGTGTATGATAACAATTTTCGACCCTAGACTATAGCAGGGATCAGGAATAAAGTGTTTTTTTCTGACTATGACAATACATACATCCGCACAACACAAGGCGCAAGCCGAAATCGAGAGAGTGATTGGCACTGATTGTCTGCCTACATTTTCGGATGGTGCGCACTTGCCATACATGGAGGCGGTCTACTTAGAGGCTCTGCGCATGTATCCTTTCGGGCCCACCAGTCAGTTCTATTCAGCTCTTATATATTAATTTTTAAAATCATTAGCAATGCAGACATACCTTATATTCCACCTCCATATGTACGTAGAGCCTGTTCAGGTAATCCGGTTCAATTTCATTTCGGTATGAACTTGGTATCGCTAAATACTTTGATTCTAGGCCAGCACCTCTGAGATGCTTCCATGTAGATTTTATGCGCTTCGCTTATCGCAACTTTCGAGATTCATCCCCTTTCAAAGACGGCAAATTCATAACTCCTACCGGAAAGTTCATAGATCTTATTTATTGCAATTTATTTGTCATCCATTCAAGACATCCGGAACCATTTCAAGCTATCATTAAACCACGCTCTCCGATCGTCGTAAAAATTCTCAATTCTCTTGAAGTACCCTGGCGAGCTTGAAGAATTTGTGCCTACATTGTTTGCGTCTCCCAAGAATCGTCGAAAACCAGATAGCCATAGTCTTACAAATAACATGTTTCGAATGTAATTCGTATTTCGGTCACTAATCGCATCATTCAACGAAGTTCATTTAATTGGCAGAACCATTAAGTCTCCAAATTCAGATAGACTTGGTAGTAATTGTCCAACATGGGGATAGAACGAAGCATGAGCGCATTGCTTTAGCAGCGCCAGCCATTAAAAGTGTCCCCCACATCAGCCGAACACTAACCACTTGTGACTGTCTTGACCATCTCTTAAATAGGGCTGCTTTCTATGGAATCGTTGCACATTCCTGACAGTGGCAGGCGAGCGGAAATCGCGCTTGGCACGCTCGTACAAGGCGTCGAGAATCATACGGCCGCAGCCAAAACTGGAGCTGATCATGCTGCATCAGGCGACGCGAGCCAGAGTCAATATGCTTGCCGGAAGTCGCAGAACGCGTTTATCGCACCCAGCGACAATCACAGTTCAACCGTTTCCTTATGTTTGAACTTTCTGCCTGCTCTGTCAGCAGACCTGAACCGGAACTGATTCCCATATAATTCGAATTCGATATGCGGGTGATCCAGAACAGTTGTTATCTTCGTTTCGGAAGCGAGACTGGAAGCGGGAATGGGCAGGGACGTGAACGTAGCTGCCGGCGGAAGAGTGGAGTAAAGCGGTACCGCGAAAGAGAACACGGAGTTTTGCTTCGGAAGAACTGTAAGAAATGCAAGAGATGCGAAGTTAGGTAGGGCTTGAACAGGACAGAAGTTGAACGACGACACACGTTTTACTTTGTTGGAGACAGTGATGATCTTGAATGCGTTTTCAGTCTCATGGATCACAATACCAGATAAGCCAACTAGACATGGATTACGACTTTGGCGTGCTTTGAAGAAATAGTCAGCTTCGTCGTAGAGGTCAACAAGGGCCCGGTGCTATACCAGAGATGATGGAACCATGGAAGTCGGCCTTCAAGAGCTTTGGATGCATGCTGGACGAACTTGGCATCGAATGAGCGTTCGGAGGGACTGACAAAGAGCTTGTAGGTCGGGAAAGACCGAGGAGTTCAGACATGTACCCCATCCATAGATGGTGCAGTGGTACGAAAAGGTCAAACCTATATGTGATTCATAGGGGATCTCATCGGCGTTACCGTAGGTATGGAAAGAAGGAAGACTCACTTCATCTGGCATTCATCAAGCTTCCACACTCCTTTCTCTCTCGCCTCTCGTTTGCCAATGATCCCAAGCTTCTTCTTCTCCTTCGCGACCCGGGCCTTTGTACGCTTCGTGTCTAGTTCCTGCTTCCACTTACTCTCGCGCGCAGGGTTCTCGAGAACTATCTGTCGGCCTTTGACGCGGGTGGCATAGAGTGCCGCAGGATCGGAGGAGAGTGTGAGTTGGGAGGTCACATAGGCAGGTGCGAATGGTGCATTGCTGCTGAATTTGAGCCGCTGATTCTAGACAATCTCATGAATATCAAAAAGAAAGGAATAAGCTTTAGACAATTTTATTACCTTTAGGAATGTAAGTTCCTTGTACGGGTCGACAGGGTGTGTCACTGCCATTATCTGCTTGGAAGACGAGACTAATACTGAAGCGACAGCGACGGTGCCGAGTCCTGCCTCAAGTAGCCTCCCACGGGTCTTTGGTCATGTTTATTTCTGAAGCTAGCGACTCGACGGTCATCTCCGAGCATCAGTACGTTGGCCTTAGACGAGATTGAAATTCTCACGATCCAGGCAATGTGTGATTGCTCGCCGGCACCAGTGGTTTCTTCCTTCCATGATGCAGCCAGCCATGTATTTATTATACTCAGATTCTAAAGTAAAGCATTTGAATATTTATCAATCAATTTCTACTGATGGGCTTATGTTCTTGTCTTCTCCTGTACCCTGCTGCGAGGAATTTTGTTGGCGAGCCATTCCAATATCCCGCCGACTGGCCGAAGTTGAAGTTCAAAAGTATTAAATTTGTCGTTTTGTATTTACGGCCCTTTCTTTTCTTTAAACTATTTCCATTGTGAGTAACGACGAAAATTTTTGAGGCTGAACAAAGAGTTATGTAGTTACCCAATGTTCATCCACCGGCGGCTATTTCCTCCTAACTTTCCAAATGAAGTCTTTGTTCAGCGTCGGCTTGCTTCCTATCACGGCGCGCGTGCCACTACATCAATCAAAGTTTCACGGCTTGCTCATGGCACGCTATGCTGTTGATATATTCGTGTACCTGTATTTCCACGTTGTCCTCAGGGCACAATGCATTTCGTTGCTCGCAGTTTCCGCAGCTCATGTCACTTCGTTTCTCCGCAGTCGAGAAGGGTTCTTTGTCGCCAAAGTTCAAGAAAGCGAAGTGAAAACTGTGCAGAGCACAATTCGCCCAGCACTGCATAAGACTGCGGGCCTGTGCCGCCCAGCGCCCCTTAGTCCGAAGTTTTCGGGAGCTTGTTTGGTGATGAAAAGTGAACCTCCAGATCGTTGTCATGCCAGGCAGACAGAGCGTTTAAAAGGCAGGCCCATGGCATGAACCTTGCATTCGCACCGCTCGTATCATCCCTCAAGCTCTATGGCAAAGTTCACTGGGGAAGCCGGGGCAGCACTTGTTTTCCTTATCGGAGTAAGTCCACTAGGTTCTCTTGTGGCCAGTTCACTGACAGGTATTTCCGTATCTCTTCTCCTGCAGTATGTCCTCATTTTTACATGGATGCTCGTAGCCTATACTACTCACCGTATCAAATGGAAATCTCGCTATTCCCTCCTCTTCTTCCACGTCACTATTCGGGTTGCATCCCAAGCTTGCGGGATCGCTTTTGGAATTCTAGGGTTTTCCAACACAAACGTGTTCCTCGCGTATTTAATTCTGGGTGCAGAAGGCTATTTCACTCTCGTATGTCGCATTACAGGCTCTGCAGAAGATTTTATTGATTGTTCCGCTTCATCAGGTGCTTTGCGCATACCGTTTCCTGGTCTCATGGCACCAGCACAATCTCCCGTCACACGAATCATGGCTGGAACCTCGAACAAAAAACACCGATCCTCGCGCACCGTTCCGTAAAATCCTGATATTCATTGTCTTGGGTCCACTTGCAGTTTTCTTCTATTACAAGGAGCCCATGGTTATCATGCACTCCTTGCTCGTCCTTGCAAATGTGGCTATCATTGTCGGTGGCTCATACCTAGCTGGTGCCAATTTCAGTGATCCCACCAGCTCCGACACGGCGATGCGGTTGAAAGTAGCAAAGATCACGAGGACTTCGGGACAAAGTGTCTTTTTGGCATGCAATGTGGGGTTCTTGGTCGTGTTGCTTGCGACCATGAAGAATAAGAAGAATTCCATGAGAGGAGGAAAAATGCATCCCACTCTGGTGCTGCTTTTAATTGCATGGTTTCCTCTGATAATTCGAGGGATATTTGGGGCTTTGCAATCAGCTGTGTTCAGTCTTTCTTATTACAATCGTGAGTTAGATCTATTATTGAGGAACAATACTCGATTCTCATCAAAATTACAGCGGAGAACTATGATAACTCCGGCTTTACTCCACGATTCACAGCAATCGAGTATGTTCTTGGTGTTTTCACTGAGTGGACTGCGTGAGTAACCCAGCTGTATATTCTCGGACAATTGCTCAAGAAAAGCTCCTCATAGATGCCTTTTGCTCAACATGACATATTTTACGTCCCGAAAAGATCCATCCAAGGCTGAGATCGCTCTTGAAGGCAGGAATGTGGAGCTAGATAGCACTGATTAATGATGAAAGCTCTTCGTAATATCATGGATTATACCACTTCTTCATCTTCTCTATACCATTTATACCATTACATTCTACTCGGTTTATGCATAATACTTCTGTGTATCGAACTCAAAAGGTTGCATAGAGCCCACACTATCACTGTTGAGATACTAACAAAAATGAGTGGGATTAAACAATGAAAATTCATCGCATGTTAATGGAATCTCCTGTGACTATTACTATATTATACGATTGAATTCAATGATAAGATTTTGAACTTTTAATCGACTGCAACAAAGATCTTTGCCTTTAACTTTGAAATTCAAGAAATATTCGCCTCACGAGTCAATATAGCGAGGTAGAAATTACCTGTGGTCACCAGATATTCTGTCCCTCCGCGCTCACGGGATCCCATACGACGATACATAGAGACTTATGTTTAGGTATCAGAATAATATTATGTGCTGTGAAAAGTTAAAAAGCCTCATCCTTTCTTCACCTATAGTTGCTAAACCATGTTCCTATTATTATAGAATTGTGAGCAACATTTCCATTCCAATAATGAGATATTTCCCTCTTGATCAATGAAAAGATCTGCTTCGAGCTTTTTCACTGCCCTAGGATACTGTAATGTGTACTTAAAAATGAATCGAAAGTGGAATTATCTCCTTAATACTTGCATTATGAGTTTGGAAATATTTCACTTCCTCTAATAGTGTTTTGAAAAACTAATCAAAACCTAGTTTTCTTTGTGCTTTGCTAAGAAAATGCTTTTAAAACAAGGCACAACCCAGAAAGAATACTAACTTCCCTGTCAAATAGACCTGTGGCTAGTGCAAACCAGTATGCTACTGATACAATGATATCATATTCATCAAATACAACACTTAAATAGCTTGCCAAAACTGTGATTCTGACAAGAGCATGTTGATACCTGATGTGGAGACTCCAGTCTCCACCAAGCAAAAATTTTGTGCCAATTTCTCTTTTTCACTAAATTAATAATGCATTGCTATCATTTGCACTGCACATTTACCTCCATCAAAGGCATGAGCACACATATCAGCAATATAGTCTATTTTCTCATCTGTAAATGATTATGAGAAGCTGAGCATATGCAAATGACTCTTGACAAGACTCATCAGCTACTTGTTCAAGACATTCAATGCACATGAATGCTATGTGAAGTTTTCAATAGGATTCATAACAAAACTGGTCAGTTACTCATTCAACTCAGCACAAGCATGGCCATAGGAATGAATTTTAGCCTATCATGAAGTATGCAGATGTCTGCTTGGATTCTTGAACAATTATGATAATGCAGTCCTGTATCTGTACAGGCACAGGAAACATATCCTGGAGCAGGATGTACCTTATCTTGTATTATTAAGTTGTAAGGGTGGATGTCAATTTGCTGTTGGGCATCATAGGTTCAGTATTTGTATACACCATAGCCATAAACCTCAGAGAAATAATCAGCACACACTCCACATCATCCAATACTGTGACTGAGCAAGGATATCTCTAGTAGAGTGCACTTCAGGCAATAATTGGATGTTGATAATATAATGGAGATTTTGATTATGATCAAGGATGAAAAGTAGTGCAATGGTGCTTTGCTGGTGGTAGTTTGAGTGAGAGCTAACTTTGAATGCTACACCTTTTTTGAGGGAATTTGAAATGATTTCTGTGATCAAGCAGTGACTGGGATTTGCAGTCTGCCAGGTTTGTCCACCAGTGGCAGACTTTGGCAGATGTGTTTCACTATCTACACAACACATTCTGCATCATGAATTTGCCTTTCTTTTTGGTGATTGTCATTATCTGTGAAGGTTCATTCCCAAAGTAAATTAGGAACTAGAGGTCATAGGCTATGATAGCACTACATCAGAAAAGTCAGAAGCAACATTGGATAAGGTTCCAACCATAACACTATGAGTATAGAACTGTTGGCTTCAGCTTTTGTGCTGTGCCCTTCCAGTTCTTGTGGGTTCTGACTTACAATGTGGTTCACATGTTGGAAGGAAGTACTGTGAGGTTGGAAAGTCATCAGAGACAACTTGGGTGTTTAATAGCTAGAGACTAAGTCTAGTGTTGAGAGTGAAGTAGGACTAGTCAACATAAATTGACTAGGAGGAAAGTTGAAAGGAGTCAGAAGTTGGAATATAAGGAGGACTTAGAATGTAGTCAAGAGACTAAGTTGCAGCTTAGTCAATATTCAGATTGCAGATACAAGACAGAAACTAGCTACTTAAATACATTGATAGTCAGTTGTATATCTAATCAAGAAATGGTAACTAGTAGTGACAAAGTCATAATAGGACTAGATATCATAATAAGTACCAGAGGTTGTAGTTCAAATTCAGAAATGATATCAGAAATGTTCATAAAAGAAGTATTGTTCTGATAGGGACTGAGGTATTTTCAAGCATAGAAACAGTAACAAGATGAATGGGAAACAGGTATCAGAAATATCAGAATAAAGTTGGAAATGTGTTGGAGCATAGTCTGGGTTTTTGGTATATGACAAGTTGAGAGGAAATGTAACACTTATGTTTTATTGCAGGAAGTACTATAGATAAATTATCATCATGATTGTCAGA
>JASFDF010000660.1:0-10988 GCA_036937115.1 Nidularia sp. FH-822889 | reverse complement strand
GTCGTCGTCGTCGTCGTCATCCTCATCATCATCATCATAGGCCGCTGACAGACGCTGACGCTCGTCAAGGTAGTAATGCCTAGCTTGAGCTCCGTCAAGAAGGTCGTGGCCATTAGTTTGGTACGTTAGCACAGGTGAATCTAGTATTGGAGTTCCAGGCGAAGGTGTCCGTGAATGTGTAGATATTTGAGAAGGCAATCGAGGTCCATGAGGAGCGGAAGGAGGTGGAGCAAGGGATTGGGATTGCAAATTGAGGTCAGAACTCGAGTATTGAGACGCATGGTGAGGGCGAGGGTGCACGAGAAGAGATGGTGGAGGTGAATATGACGATGGGGATGGACTCCGGGACGACGATCCTCCAATAGCACCTCCTGTCGAATGCTCTGCGCCAAGGCCATTCGCTTCATCAAGTTGCTGGATTTGCTGTAGTAGAAGAATCGACATGATACTCTTATTATCAAAAATACACTGCTTACCCGTCTATCCATCCTAGTTTCCTTCCGACTGCGATGTTGCGCTTTACGCTCCATCGCAACTCTCTCAAGATCGTCATACTGCCGCAAGGCTTCGACCAGTTCCGTATTTGCAGCAAGTAGAGCATCCAGGAGCTTTTCTTCCATAGTCAGCTCAATCGGACTTCCATCTTCAGCCAACTTAGCAGCAACTTTTGAATCGGTGGAGAACGTCCGTTTCCTTCCATCCTGATCCCTCACCTGGCGCGACCGCTCAGCCCCAGCAGAGGCCCACGGTATTTGAGCGTATATAAGCTCCTGGGATGACAGGCATTTGGCATGGAACTCCTGGAAAAAAAGCGCGATTCCTCCACCATCCAAAGCTAGCATACAAGAACAAGACGAACCCTGATGATTCTCTGCTTTTTCAAATCTTCCGGCTTGGCCAAAACCAAGGCCTCGGAAAGCAGGGCAGCATTGGACACGCCTATCGTGCATTCTTGCAGAAGACGACGCATATCTTCTTCCGGGGGAATTATGCGATTGCGCGTAGGGGATTTGCGTTTTCGATGCGCGTGCTATAAATAGATCAACAAGATGTACTTGGTGTGTAAAAGGCAAATGCCTACTGGAGGTGTAGGGGGAATAGCGTCAGAAGGTAGAGGCGATGGCTCCTGGAACGCTACGAGGGGTATATCGTATAGTGACTGCCGTGCTGAAACGGGAGGGTTGAACATAGCGTCGTCGGTATCGAATGGCATGCCCTGATGAATGTTCAGTATCCCAAATAAGATCTATTGACGCAGCAGATGTACTTCTTCGGGCTTGTCTAAAGGTTTTACTCTCCTCCAAAGACCCCTGAATCCATCTCTATCGCTTTTGCCGTCTTTCTCTGTGATACATAAATTCAGGATGAGATGGGTACAGACAAGTCACCACGCACTAGATGTACCGCTTGCATAAGCAGCAGCGGCCACGACATCTAAAAGCCGTTCACGAACGACAGGCGAAGTCCTAGAGGATGTCAATAGGTCCTCCAGTGTGTCCAAAAACTTGCGGGTGGTGGTCTGAGATATAAACATTTCAGAAGAGTTACGCAACATGATAGCCCATAGCTGTATCAAAAGTGTCAGGGCAGAAGAAAGAAGCAACAAGTGCAGGGACGCACTCGAGCAGCCGAGAGTTGTGCTGGCGGCTCTCCATACCTGGAAATGGACATTAGAAGTGTACAGCAGAGGTCAGGGCAAGCATGCGTACTTGAATTCGCGTCTTAACGCTCGAACGGCTTCTTTGGCGCTTGACTCGTTTGCAGAAGCGCGTTCGCAAACATCCATCACGAGAGCCCAGTCCTCAGAGGCAGTGGCCGTAACATAACCTGGAAAGGTGGTACAGTCAGTGGCATATTAAACGGGGGATTGCACGCGGCTTGACCTATCATCCTGGTGAGTTCAGGACTGGATTCCTCGTCTCTACGATCCCTGTCCCTGCCTCGGTCACGTTCGCGCTCGAAGAACCTATCTCGCTCCTTGTCCTTATCCTTGTCGCGACTCCAGAAGCCTTTCTTCTCCTTCTTCTCCCTCTCCACATATTCTTTCTCACGTTCGCGGGGTGTGTGGATACCCTCAGAGGGGGTGTACCGCTCTGACGGTGCGTAGCGCTCCTCCGAGTAGGATCGGGTTTGGTTGACGGTTAAGCTAGCGCGAGGTGGATCGAGTGATCTGAGGATACCGAGTGCCACGGGGGCACTTGGCTGTTGCTGCGCGCGCTTGCGGGCAGCATGATCGCGCTCTCTGTCGCGATCACCTCCTTGGAGGGGCCTGCTGGAGCGAGTGGACGCGTTGGACATGGCACTGAAGGGCGAGGGCGAGCGAGGAGGGGGAGGACTGGGAAGCGGGGGAGAGGCACCTGGGGGCAGAGAAGCGAGAGAGCCAGAGCGAGATGGGGTCGTGAGGGCGGGGGGACGTGGGGTCGGCAAAGGTTGTTGTTGATCAGGATGCGAGGAGGGGATGACCTCCCAGCGTTCCTCATCAGTAGAAGATTTATTATGCAGTGCTTGGGGTGGGCCAAGCTGCTGTGCCTGTTGATTTATAAATGTTGCATGCATCTGGTGGATGGGAGTTGGGATGGGCTCCTGGTGGGTAGATGGCGCATCAGCGAGTGTATTCGCGGGTACACATTGCACGATGAAGGTGCATTGGTATGTATCTCACCTCGGAGGCCTCCTTGGCCAACGGGCCCTTTGGAGGTTTCTGCTTTGAGCCAAATAACTTCTTCATGGATGTTGGGGATGAGAGCAGAATGCAGAAAAGAACGAACGCAACGGCGCTTCGCCTGTGCCCAACGGACGAGGCTGTGTCGACGGTGTATCACTGTGTATGTTACATCGTACTGTTACAGTAACGCCAGGTAAGCATACACGTGTACTAATATTCACTAGAATCAACTCATATTCAATTTCATTATCGTACAATCTGCTTCCGTACTTCAGTCCATGTTATCTCCAGTACCAACCAATGCACCTCAAAGGTCAGTGCAACCATCCTCCTCTGCAGGCCTCAGCGCTCAGCGCCCAACACCCTCTTCAATTTACGCTCATCATCTCCCGAAACACCCACGGTCCGACCAGCCCGTTCTCATCACTCCTCCTATTTCAAACATCCGTCCATGATCTTCCTCATACCCCGACATTCGATACCGGTGCCTTGCCCCTGCCCGCCTGCTCTCCAAAGATCACCCTCACCGCCGCCTCGAACGCGGCAGCCGTAAACTCAAACGTAGCAATATACCCCGTTCCCGAAGCGCTCTCCACGTCTACCCCCGCCATGTCATACGGCCCACAGCTCGCCACCAGCACTGTGGGGATGTCACCTGACTGCAGTGCCCTGAGTGTCTTCGCTAAATACGTCTGTTGCCAAGCTGCTCTGTCTGCGTTACGCATCACAAATATCACAGCGCTTGCGCCATCCAACAGCCCTGATTCAAACCCTTGGTCTTGCGCGTAGACGATATGCCTGCATTTCGAACGCTTTTCCACTGAGCACGCCAGTGCAAGGTACGACCCTCCGGCAGTATTCCTGACAGCCCCCTGCGCGTTACGCTGAATGTCGTCGGCGTCATCGACCGCCCTGTTGAGGCTCTCCATTCGCGGAGTGAACAGCAGCACCTCTTTGCCATCGCTCGCTGCCATCAATGGTAGAACACCTTGATCCCAAATGATCGCAGTGCTCCTGTTGTACGCCTCGAGACTCGTGACCGCGTTCTGTATCTTGACTCGTTCCCACAAGTTGTCAAAGCCATCTGCGTCCTCCTTGCCCAAGAGATCATCCCAGCTTCCCGCAAATCGATCTTTCATCTTGCTAACACGATTACCGCTTCGAACAATCACCTCCCTTTGGAGACGACCGGATTTGACCGCCTCGTAGACTGCCTCAATGGCGCCGACCTGCCATTTGAATGTGTGACAAGCCATGACCATATCTGCCCCTGCCTCAAGAGCTCTGACTGTGCCCTCCTCGACCCCACAACCTCCCTGCACAGCATCAGCGACAGCATCCATCTCCAAACAGTCAGTCACGATGACGCCACCATACCCCATCTCCTGCCTCAGTAAACCTGTCGTTAATTCGCGAGACAACGAACTGGGCGTATCTGACCCCGTAACGAGTGGCAGTGCCATATGTCCCGTCATAATGCTGGCCACATCATCCTGGACAAGAGCCTGAAAGGGCGGCAGCTCGGTCGCCAGTATGGCATCCTTGGTTTTAAGAATCCGAGGAAGAGCAAGGTGAGAATCCACATGCGTATCACCGTGTCCCGGGAAGTGCTTAGCGGAAGGTGCGACGCCAGCTGAGGCCAGCCCCCTGCTCACCGCAGTCGCGTAACGACCAACTTCTGCTGGATCTACAATCTATCGTATTAAAATACACATGATCCAAAAATCACAAGAAAACATGCACCCACCATCTCCAAATGATCTCACACCTATAGCGAACACCAACACATCAGTGGAACTGCAGGATATCGAGGTAACAGACACTCGCCAATTACGGGATTCCGCGAGTCTGAATTAACATCAGCAACGGGGCTGTAGGCCCAGTTGATACCAACAAGCTTGAGTTCGCGGGCAGATGCAGCAGATACCTCCTCTGCGAGCACCGGAGAGCCAGTCGCAGCCAGAGCCATAGCTCCTGGACTATAGTATTATATCAGATCGCCATAACTTACGTCCACACCACTTAGACTCACAACTGTGTCCCAGCCTCTGAGGACGAGAATGCAGATACGAGGCCTAGGAGTTCATATTAGTGAGTGAAGAACGACAACCATTTACCAGGACACACGCGCCATTTTCCTGGTCAGTCCCAATAAGAAGAGGCTTTGCATGTCCTGACTCCTTCGCAAATGTCTGTAGCTCGCTCACAAGGGCACGTACTTGCTTAGCAGCTAGAGTAGTAAACACGCTTTCTAAGTCAACTCGAATGAAACTTTGCCAGCATTAGCATACACACCCCTGACATTACGCTTCATAAGGATGATGCCCCCAACATAATAGTCCCTTATCAGGACCTTGACATCTTCGCTGACTTCATGGCCATGGAATCCGAACACAAAGTGCTGCCGAGTCGAAGTTTAGCTAGTGTTGAGCAGCGCCAGAGAAGACGCGTCAGGGGCTGACCTGGCCAATTTCGCGCTTGATCTCCTCTGTGAGTTCGTTCATGTTAGTTGCTTGGAAAAGAAAGAAGGACGCTACACGAACCTGCCTATAGATGGTGACGGTCACTGGACCACTTGCGGGCGGTGGCGGAAGCGCGAGCTACGAGAGCAAACGGGAAAATCGGGCCGCGGGGCTTATGCTTCACAGATGCTCAACAAAGCTTCGCGTCACAGCAAGGAACTTGCCGCCAATTTGCTGCTACCAGTTTTTGCTCTTTTTACCTTTTCCCCTTCGAATCTGTCGACGCCTCAATCCCTCTCCTCCGTATTACTGACCCATTTTGCAATTTTTCAGAACAGATCTAGTGAACAGCTATATTCTGGTTGAATTCTGATACCCTCCATCCAACTGGAGTCCGTCCTAGCTTCTAGGTCGCGCTGAATACACAATTCCGCTATTGCTTCCAAATTACGAGCATGTCCCGTAACGATAACGCCAATCCGCAGATGCCACCATCGAAGCGGCCACGGCTTATGCAAATGGCACCTCCCGACGGCTTCGCCAAACCCAACGCAAAGCCCAAGGCAGCGCAAAAGGCATCTGCTTCGCATTTCACATCCGCGTTCGACAAATCATCGTTCAAGCCAGAATCAAAGTCGATATCTAAGCCCTCTTACCGAGTGTCCGCACAAATATTCAAGCAAGAAGTACCAAAACAGCAGCCAGTTGTCAAACCTCGCCCAGCTCTGCGAGCACTTAAACCTCCTCCGTTAACCGCATCTACCTCCGGAAATTCTCGAGAAGGAGCTTCGAGCAACAAGTCTTCTGCGCTATTGGCTTCCCTGCATCCCATTCTCGCGGATATATCTCCCGCTAATGACCCTCCTTTACGCCCAGCCCGTCCACCCGTATTCGCCGCCACCATAACCTCAGTACCCCCGGCAAAACCGCTCAAACATATCGCTCCTCCATTACCGCCACCACCAGCGGCATCGTCATCGAGACCTTTATTTAAATCTCTCAAAGAGCATGCCCCTCTACACCCTCCGCTTCCTCCGGCTACTGCTCCGATATCGAACAAAGAAATGCGGACGATAACAACTACCCATATCGCACGCGCAACGGATCTCTCCACCGAGAATGGCGTGGCAGAGCTGGCATCAATCTTTCTACATGACCAGCATCCCAATATTGTACCCGGACCTTCTATAGATCCTGGCACTGCACAGCACCACAGCGGTCTATATCTCAGCCAAGACACAGTCACGACGGAGAAAGGACCGAAGTTCATAAGGTGAGCCAGTGGCTCCAGAAAAGTGAATTGTGTTGACAAGTAACGATAGAAACGGTTTCGCAGCGAAGGCCTCCAACCTCTTCAATCGCTCTCGCACATCGATGCTTCTTTGGCAGAAAGAAGCAGAACACCGTTCCGGAAGACACTCGGCTCCCGACATGTATCTTCGCATCGTGAAGATACTCCATATACCTGATGTACTCCCCAGCTCGCCATCCCCTGGTATCGCTCTCTGCCAGCGGCAGTCCTCCAACTTCAGTACAACATGCCGCAATCACCCTCTTCATGCTGAAGAGCTTCTCCATGTACTCTTTTCTTTTCCTTCCACTACAACGCAATCGATCATGCGTGATCCTATGCAGTTTACGGAAGGCAAGATCATACACGTTTGGGCACCTTGGCAAGAAATGTCTCTTTCAACTTGTCCTGCACTACCTTTGGATTCTAGTGAGGATCTGGAGGTCTCTGTACATATTCCAGCTAGCCTTCCTTTGCCGTCTTCAGACAATAGTGCCCCAGGCACATCCGCGGAATTACTTCCCGCCAGCGACATCGCCCTGTTCTGCTTCCGGTTTCTTCTGTATCCCACTTCATATATTTAACCTTGTATCGGTGCTAGTCTTTATCGGGAGTTTGTCGTGTACTGTTCGAAGCTGTATTGTGCAGATCGAAATTGATACAAAAGTGCAATCCATTTCAGAATCATGACAGTCACTGCATATCTTAATCGTGTGACACGCCCTTCATGGTCTGTGACAGACCCGCATTCAGCTTTCGCCCTCCATCGCGTCTCCGAAATCAATGCCTAACCGACGTGCACAACCACGAAAAACGCAAATGCCCGCGGAGGAGTTCGATGATTTTACTTTCCTTGTGTCCCAACAGTCGTCTAGCGATCCAAACAGTGATGATCAGGCGTACGTTCATTTCATCTTTCCGTACTCCCTTCGTTGACACGTTACTATCAGGCTTGAACTGGCACTTGCGAAACATTACGCCGGTCTGCACTGATGCGCTTGCACTGTAGACGTTTAGTAATCGTGCACGGACAATCTCATTTTATAGTTGCAAGAGAAAAGAAGAAGCAAGAGAAGGAAAATAAATTCTTGCAGGTGGCGGCAAAGCAACTGAACCGAGATGTATGTTGCCTATTTATAGTCCTTCTGTACTACTCATCTGAAGTATTATACAGGTATTTCACCCTACAGAAGATATTCGGGCATGTGTCCGAGCGGTGTAACGCATATATCTCACTTTTTCATTGTATTAACTGACTTACGATAGCGACGAGCTATTTTCGAAATTTACTTTGGAATATGCTACTTCCGAAGACAGGATACGCAAGCTTTGGCTCCACATACATCGGGAGATGGGTAATCTTGTCGTATGTATACCAAATGACTGCGATCATGTCCATTTTCACGCATATCGTTCATTCCTTACTCAATAGCTTCTCTTGAAGAGACGACACAGCCTAGACTTGGCGGCGGCGGCGAAGGCGGAAGAACAGCACCTCGCCGGTCTATCAAAGACGAAAGCTGCTTGTCAAGGTCCATTCACAGCGGGTGTCGTCAATGTTCTCGGGTACTCATTCTATCCGTGCCTAGACTTCCAACGCATCATCAACAAAATTCTTCCTGAAGATGTGTCATGAATCCAACGCCCTTATGACGCTCCGTATTTAGTTTTCTTTCTTCCAGGCCTTCAAAAACACTCTACACCACTCATTCTTATACTGTCTAAGGCCTCTTTTGGAATTATGTGCTGCCGTCTTGAAGCTCTTTCTGTTGGCTTGCATGTTCATTGTTGCTTTCTTCCACTCTTATCTGTACTTGTCTACTTCGACGGTTCTAAAAGCCTTTTTCTTCTACATGAAGTGCTATAATCCTTAGCCATGACTCTCTAAATCTGAAGACAATTTCGAATAAGTTGATCTCGTTGAACGCGCGTGGCAATGTACGAAATCGATCAACCATTGAATACCATGACATTGATGCCTCTTGGCCGTTGAAATACGACCGATGGACATCGACGAGCGCGAGCGCTGAGGCTTGCGCGCAGTATTATTCAAATTATTCGCATGTACGCATGTCCTACGTATGTCTCAGCGAGAGTTTATGCAAGGAACAGTTGTGAAGAAGTACACGAGAAATGGAAAGAACCAACAACGGTAAACTGGGAACTGCAACCCTTGGTTGGTTCAAAGGACAGTTTATCACCATCACAACACAGAAACTTTCCAACTTCGGCATTCCTCATGGAGTAATCATTCTCGTTAAGGATGTTCTTTCCTGAAGCCCCAAGAGCCCCAGTTGGCAAGTGGATCCAAGGTGCGCCTCAAACTTCTTATATTCTACGATATTTAAGTTGCTATTATCCAGCGCCCACATGCAGAAAGGCATGAGAGCTCTTTGAGCCCGTCGTCCAAATCAGTTCTACTTGAACATCATCCAAATCAGACCATCAATCAAGAAACCTTTCAACAATCGATTGTAATGGACAGCTTCAAGACTTGAAGCTTGAAGCCTTCACCATTCCTTTGGCTTGTATGTAAGTATCGACCATCCTTCTGATGGAAGGGCGCGATGTATACATTTAGGTGCTGTGATTGATCTGGCTTATTATGGGACTCCGCTATGAACCTGGGTAAGATTTCATTACACAGTTGTTGGCGTTAGAAAGGCGATTTCGAGTGATCCTGGAGACGGTGGCCCCTCTTCGATTGTGACCAAGACCTACCAGGGGGTGTTCGCCCAGGTTTCTTTTCGCTTTCACTTCGTCTTTCTCAAATCGTCCCGTTCCCTTCTGTTCGACGTGATAATCATTGCTATTGGTCACTCTGTGAGCGACTCTGGCAGTGCTGGATTTCTGACTGCCTAGTCCTTTACTCGTTGTCTGGAACAAGAAGTCCACTTCCTACTGTCCTTTCTGTTACGATTTCAATTACCGAACATGCCTTCTCTCCTTCCACGCGCCGTTACGATGAAGCTGAAATCGGTAGTAAGCGTCAAGTCTCGTTGATTTCTTTCTGGATACTGAGACCCTGTTCTGCTCAGTATTCACGGATTACTCTTAACCGCCTCACGACTGCATTCTTCCTCTTTAGTTTCTTCCATTGTTTTGCGCATGGCATCATCCAGTCTCTTCTTTACACTCTTGACGCGGAATTCCATGCTCTAGCCTTTGGTATCGTTCAGAATGCCGGCATTCCCGCCAAGAATATCACCTACTTGGAAGGTTCCACTGCCCTTCTTGGTCATCTTCATCTACGTATGTGCAACGACATTCCGCATGGACAACCTCACTATCCTTGCATGGATATATTTCAGTCGACTGTGGATGACCTAGTATGTGGTAACCCTTGGGTATATTTCTACCGACCTCAACTGATGTCCTTCATTAGAATAATTTAGAGACTGTCAGGGAAATCCACTACGTCGCTGATGCATGATGAGGCTGATGACTCAACATTTCAGATATCGCTGAACTGGCAGAATGGCCTGAACATTACCGGGGTCCCAAATCCTACGAATGCTAGCCAGATCGACGGAGTGCTCATAACTCCTCCAGATGGAATACTAGTCACGTTGAGTCAGCAGTGCACCCAGATCATGACATTCCCTGAGCAAACGTACGAGCCGTTTATTCTATCAAACAATAAGTCTATCATGTCAAGTGATGTTTTTTCCCTACGTTCAGCCTACGGAACTTCAGACGCGAGGATCTCGCATTCATTTTACTGCAATTCTGGCTCTTTGCAATTTCTATCATTGCCATTGTCAATGATTCAGTACCACATACGTAAGTCTGACGGTCTATGTTATGATATCCATAATAATCGGAATAAATAGATTGGCCGTTCTTGCAACGCGCATGCTCGTTACTGCTTGGTCCATATATTCAATTTGGCGAACACAATATTATGGCGCCGTTTTCCAAGAACTGATAGCAGATCCGAAAACACCCTGCTCAATTGACGTATTTTCGATGTACTTTCATTCGCGTATTGCTTATGAAGTAAGCCAACAAGCGGCCTCATACCAATACTGTGCTCATTAAATCCACTTCAGATTGCTGATCTTATCTTAAACTTTTCGGCATCGTTAATTGCATGCTATCTCTCCTGGACTCTCCTTCGTGTAAATTTCTTTCTTTATCTCGATTATGCTTTTTCTAAAGCGGTTCTTGCAGGTCTACAATGCCCAATCTTTCAAGTGTGTCGGTGCTCCAGAGTATATATACCGGATCAATAAGGTAGGGCGTTCGATGCATGAATTTCTGGACGACTTATAAATCTTTTTTAGTTCTTCATGGCTGTCCTTGCCTGTTTGCAGCTAGAGGTTTTCGTTCTCCTTACCGCTACAGGACTTTGGATAGATGTCCTGCTTAACACCGCGATAGCCAAAATCTCTGAGCATTCAAAGGTCTACAACGCAGTATTCATTACAACCATTGTAGTGCGTAGAAATGTGGCATTGATGCTTGTCGAAAACCACTAATAGGATTTCCTAACCCCAGCTGGCTCTTCCTTGGATCACGCTGGTATGTTTTCACTGCTTTCACATGAAAACATTTCCCACAACATTCG
>JASFDF010000659.1:0-13637 GCA_036937115.1 Nidularia sp. FH-822889 | reverse complement strand
ACTTCAAATGTATCATAGTACTTCAGTTTGTTAATTTTATTAGTCTCTCCACTTCTACTCAGTGGTTAAAGCTACCTTTGAATCATCCTCACTGATCTCTATCTGATAATTTCTTCTCATTGTCATACTTCAGTTAGGAAGTTGAGTATCAGTTGTCACTATACCTGAACCATACTACTCACCATCATCTGTAAATTGGGTGTTAGGAATGAAGGAGGCACAGCACATAAGCTGAAGCTGTTGCCCACCTTGACTACTTCCTTTGGTAGCACTCAAGCACATTTCCTGGAGATATTCCCAGAGTCTCCAGTGCCTCTCCCTGGTCATTGTGCATATCTTATCTGTCCAGAACTCTAGCCTATACCCCAGAAAGCATGTTTGTGACAGGAGTCAAAGGAGTATGTGGCTGCAACAGAGAGCTGAAGAACACTGACACAAGCAATCCAGCCTCAGATGCAGAACTGGTAACCTTGTGACCATGAGGACCATCCTGACCATGTGACTTGACAACATGAGAAACACATGCATCATCATCATGGAAGAGGTCTGCAGGGGAATCATGGATAGTGACAGTGGAGGTGGAAGCAGTCTGACAAGATTACAAATACAATAACATCCTGAGATAAAAGCTATGCTTACTAAAGCTGCAGCCCATGTTTTTGCTTTCCAACAGTTAAGTGGGAAGTGCTTGTCATCATGATGATAGCAAGCACCATTTTCATGTTCAGAACATGCTCACTCTTCCTGAAGGCTCATGATGAAACCCCCATGCAGCTGATCTTCACAACTGAAGATATCAGCACATGGAACCTTTGAACAACAGTCAGAAACTTGATCACAGTTGAGTAGAAAAAAACCTACATGGGTGCCAAATCTCAACTTGGCTGCAGACAAAGCTGGCAAGTGAGAGTCAATAACCCCTGCAGAGTGAACCCAGAATGGCTCCAAAAGCTTGATATCAAATGCAATAACAACAGCATTGACTTGCCTTTTGTGATACAACAAATCAAGAATGCTTTGATACTTGTTGTTATCATGAACTATTGGTGCATACTTCTTTCCTCCACTGAATAACACCACAAACTATTAGGATAAAAAGATAGAAACAACTAAAAGGGCTTATGGAGAGCCAGGCCACAAAATCTGGAATGGAAATCATGAAATCATAGATTGCTGGTAATGAGTATGGATACTGTGCAGCTTCAGCACCTCCTGGAGCATGTCAATGCAGAAAAAATGGAAAAGAGGGATGGCCACTCCAGTCTTCAATCCTGAGGCTTTGAAAAGCTTTCCTTTTGGGCCTGATGTGGGCTGCATGAAGTGCATGATGGTGGTAATAAAAATAGTACATTCAGGAGCTGAATATGGTCTAGTAAGCAATTACAGAGAACCTGGAGAATTGAAAGACATACACACCAGGAGGGCTTCTTCCTGGTCATCCACCACAGTCTCTGCACCTAAGGAATGAATAAAATTTAATTGATACTCTATTCCATAGAAAAAAACCAATACATACCTGCATTTGCTACTGAACCCATAGCTGCAACACCTGCCTAACTGGCACCTACCTGAGCAGTATTTGCCCCAGGAGCAAGGTAGCAGTGTTTGGCTCATGCAAGCTGAGGTGCAAGGGTCAGGTACATGATGAGCTCTTGGAACATAGTCCCATTGGGCTCATCCATCATGTAACAAGTGTTGCAAGTCATAGAAATGAGGGAGAGCAATGAAAGAAAGAGGTCTCAAACAGAGCCTGATGAAATGAGAGAAAAGAGGTCAGCTTTTATACCTTGAACAAGCCAAAAAAAATGGGGATTTCACACATACAATGTGTATTTCATAACCAGCTTACTCAGATTCTACTGAATGGTACAGGTGTTGATAGTAATCTGGTAGTTTAGGATGAGGAACAAGGCAGTTTTGGACAATCCAATGCCAAAACACAGTACTTCAGGGAGTTTAGCTGCCAAAAAATTGATAAAAGTATGAGTATATGTGATAGAGTCATAATAAGATCTAGTGCAGTTTACAAGGTGTTCAGATATGTTGAGGAGGGAAGAGGTCATTGTTGATTGAGGTTGAGAGTGCTCTGGTTGATCAGTTGATAAGATCAGTCCCTTTTGTTTGGCTGTGGGAAGGCAGACATGTGACCCACACAAAAAATCTGAGTGCTCAATATATTATGCAAAACCCTGTATAATATTACTGTTTCCTGGGTAAGTTTCCTTCAAGCAATAATGGCATTTTCTCACTGTCTGATTCTTCCAATTTTAAGTAACATGTTGCTGCTTGACCTGCCCATCCATACTATAAGTTCCATTGCAATCATAAATAGACTTAGCCACTCATACTAAAGACAGCAGCATTATCAGACATGTGCTCACTGTCATTCCTTTTTTTTTCTTCTAACATTAGTCTACCGTGAATATTTTGAAAGTGAGAAAATTTTGGATACTTACAGTGTTAAGACTGATTGTAGTTGTAGTTGAAGCTCAATAGATAATTGTTCTGCTGGTGAATTTGTTTTCAGAAGCTGGATTAACAGATCCTGGAATACAGCAATTTCAGTTGAAATTGAGGAAGACCCTGTATTTTCTGGGTCTAATTCAATAACACCACAAGAGGGTTGTGTTGGACTTGCTGTTCCAGTCAGAAATTCAGGAAAAGGAAGATGACTCCCAGCAAAGATTTCATAACTCTACTGAATAAAATCTATCTTACTTGAATCATCTCTTCTGAAGCATGAATATTGTTTGCTTTGCCCCATGATTTTGCATATGTAGAAAGAACTTTAGTGGTGACATAAAAACAGACCATTCCATCAGCAGACTGATTCCATTCATAGGCAAATTCCTGGTAATCAAGCTTTGTTCTTCCAGTAGCTGTTGCAAGTGCTATGTATTCACATACTTTGATGAAGAAGTAATGTTGAGCTTCCATAGTAGTTGGAGGGAGTACTGGGGTGCAACACATTGCCTACAATGTAGCCAATGATCAGTGGGTGATAATTTAAATTTTGCTGCTACCTCTGTCATCCTTAGAGTGAATGCCATATAATAAATGGACCTTCATTACCAAGAAGAGTACAAATGCCATAATGTTCTTGTGTTCTCTCATATAATTTACCATTCATTCTACAGCTATTCAAATAAATAGATCTAAAATGTGTTTATATTTCATCACATATAAGACTACATATGATATTAAACATGTGATTTTAGGATATATATTGAGCTCAAAGAAAGAGAGTGTAAAGACATGCACAAGCCATGGGGTGACCACTTTTCTGTGGCTGTGCAGGTACAGCCAAATTTGGCAATAGCAGATAACATTGGGCCATGGCAGATAATGGTTTTGCCATTTTCATCCCATAGATATTCAAATAAATAGATCTAAAATATGTTTATATTTTATAACATATAAGACTACATAAAATATTAAATTTGTGATTTTATGAAATATATAGAGCTCAAAAAGTCGAATGGAATGTTAAAAAGAATGTCAGGACACAGCCACATGGCAGATAACATGGCAGATAACATGGCAGATACACTGCAGACATTGGCTTCTAAATCCACCAGATTTAGAGAGAATAAATAGTGGATAAAATGAAATATATACATACCTCTATCTGCCAGCTATAGGGAGAATATATTCATAATATGTTCTACAATAAATCCAATCTTTATTTGCCATATTTATTGTAAATAAATCCACATAATAACCATCAGAGAAATCAAGAATATATTTAAAATAAAAAATACATCAATACTCCGGACATAGTGTTGGAGAAAATAAGAATAAATCCACCGGATATAGTCAAAGTGTCTTCTCCATCAATCCACTGGATATATTGTGAATTTATTTGAATCATATAATTTTCATGTGACCTACAATCACCGTTATCTCCTCACTCAGACCATGGAGGCATCTGAGCTCCAGGACCAAGGACTACAGTAGGCCATACATATACTTAGCATCAAAACACATCAGATAAAATTCAAGCATTATTGAGAGTAGGAAGGCCTTATAATTACCAGACATGTTTCGATGCTAAGTATATGTATGGTCTACTGTAGTCCTCGGTCCCAGTGCTCTTTTTTTATTTTAGAGTATATAATCCCTGGATGGGGGGCACTGCTCATAAATGGTCCAGTTTTACAAGTTCTGCTGAACATCAAGCTTACCTGGGAGTATAAGGGGTAGTGCTCATATGAAGACATTGATTATGTAGGAGTGAGAGGTGTTCATTGCAGGATCATTGCAAGAGACTGTCACCGACAACATTGACAAGCTGTATAAGTTGATGCTCTTTGAAAGATCAATGGGTGATGTGACATGTTATGTAAGCAAGGTATGTGTGTACAAAAAGGGTATGGTTTGGGTGTGGCACGGTTTATTCATGGCTGGAACTTCTGTGAGAGGGGGGTACCCTACCTCCAGATTAAGGTTTATTTGAGGGTCTGTTTCGTGATAGCACTTCATTTTGGACCCTTACCTGTAACGGCATCTCAGCTGAAGACTCTTGATTTATTCTATCTATTTGATTCTAATCGAAACAAGCTTATGGGAAGTCACCCAATGTCGTATATCTTTGGGCAGTGCTCAATATTAGATCAGAGCGTATAGGGTGTAAATGCGCTACTGGTGCTCGACTATTCCACAAGCGGGAGAATTAAGGGAAAATGCATGATCGATAAAGTAAACTAAGATAATACAAGAATTGACAGTGCCCACACATATTCATCAGCACAGGAAGTATGACATCATTGTCAAGCATGGCAATCCCATCTTGAAGCAATATAATATCTCTAGGACAGCTTTAGCCTCAGCTTTTGTCTTCTCCCCAGTCTCATTTGTTAGCATGCTTCTGATAGAACATGTCATTCCTCCCGATTCACTCATTCAAATTGATGTTAAGACTGCTGCTGGGTACTTTTTGAGCACCAAGAAACCCATGTAGGCCAACCTCGTGAAACCCATGGGGAGGAGGTGGAGCATTAGCGAGAGTTCAAGCAATTCATTGGCAAGGAGATGGTTAGCGGACAACAGAAGAGTCAAATATTCGCTGCTGGAGGATAATTGAATAGCCTTAATGAACTATCGAAGGTGACTTGAATGATCAGAAAAGAGTAGTTCGGAATTAGGTGTCATCTAATGTACTAGTTTTATATTGAATGCCCCTCGAATTAAGTTGTGAACACCATTCTTACGATTATTTATTATTTACTAAAACAAAGCTTCTTTAGTGATTTTATTTCAAGAAAAGACTGCCGAGAATGGCTACATGAATGAGCTGAACAGGTAGCATAGTCTTTCTTGTCCGAAGTATGAATGCATTCACAGCTTTACCTACCAGTACTGATGTAGACTATAATGATTATGAGCACGACGATATCATATGTAAACTATAGGGGGTGTCAAAGGTGAATACTGGAAAAGATACTGGGATCGTGTGCTATCTATCTGGAAGAATTTGATGCAATCTTAATATGCTAACTTGCTCACATCTTTTCTGCTTTTCCGCAACATACCCCTCACAAATACCTGGGTGACGTTTATCAGACAGATCCTTTCTGAAGAGTAAGAATGTTTGGTAGGAAGGGAAGTAACACCATCTTCATGAGATCTCTCAATATGATAACACTATCAGGAATACCGAAAAATCCATTTCACTTCAATTAACTACTTTTGACAATAATCATATTTCAATAGTTTCGCTCTTTTCACAAACTCAACAGATGTTTAGGAAACTTAGAGTCCAAAATCAAATAAGCGGGATGTCATTGACCTCTCTGTCACTCAGTCAGAAGTGTCAGCAGCAGGCTTTGCGCTCTTAGTCTTGTGGTGCCTATTAGAAAATATATAAGCATGGGGCAGCATAAAGAGAATACAATTTGATATATACTTTTTCTTTCCGTGCACCCCAAAAACAGGGCTCTTAGCAAGTTTTTCAGCGGCAGAGCTGATCGAAATTGAATCATAAATTTCAATAAATTATTCGTAGAAGATTGATTCCACTTACTCTGTAGTAGGAGCTTCCAAGAAGAAGTGCCTGCAGAAAGTTTGATGAGAAGTGAAATGCATAACTGTAAAAAGAGGAGTAATTACCCGCCAGGAACGTCAGTGAGTGTAATATCCACCTTACCAGCAGATTTTTCGACATCTTTGGTAAGAATATGGACTCGCTCTTTGACCACCTTGGCCTTAGTGTGGTTCCTGTGAATTTCCAGGTTGAATTCCTTTGGATCGCCAACTTCAGCGGTGAACTTGACGGTCGCAGTGCCGTTCGTAACGAGTTCCGTTGTAGCCGTGGGCTATGGCAGGCAGCCACGTGATGTGGCATACATGGACATGCTGTCTGTATCGTATCCTACACCCAATCCAACATCATACTATGTCTATCTCACCAGCGGCCAACCTGTCCGTCTCCAACGTGAGTGAGAAAGATCGAAGGATCTTGAAAGCTTGCCGGAGGAAGATAAGATTAGGGTGAGCTCCCAGTAGAGCAGCCCAGCTTCCTGATTCGATATGTTTCCGGGATTTGTTCGTCCGTAGATTGCCCTTGATCTTCTCATCATTGATATTTCGAAGCGGAGACTGGACTGGGCTTGTAAATCGACCGTAAGAGGTTGCCAAATTGTTGCGAGCGCAGAACGGGCTTGGTAAATTTATTCACAACCTGGAACCCATGATGGTTGCATGATAGTTTATGAAAGTAAATTATATAAACATCGCGAAGGCTGCGAAATCAATTTCATTCATTCATTCATCCTATCTGGTATCATGTCCTAGCTATCGATATATCAATGGTATTATAACCTGCATGCATGAATCCTCTATTTAGTGTATTGTAAAGACTTCTCCTGCCAGAAAGCAATGTAAGCAACGCAATAAACTGAACAGTCCCAAGTGGTGACAAGGAGTCATGGCAGTTGGGTGGTTGGTTGGTTGGTTGGTGGGAAGGTTCTAAAACTATTGAAAAGTCAGTATCACAGTCTTCCTCGGGGGCTAAACCATGCCTGGACTTACATTAACCATCTGATCCAGATCATACAGCCCACCCACACTCAACTGCGGCAATTGCTGATACTTATTCTTCAAAATGCCCCTCGTACTCTGCAGCACCTGGATATAAGTTTGCTGAGGATTCGTGCGCATCGTGTGGATGAATGCATACGACATCGCCCCCGTCGCCTCCCCATCAATACTGGTATCAGCACTTGTCTGATCATCCCTGCATCCAGACCACATCCAGACATCCTTCCCCTCGCTCTTCCAATCCTCTACAAATGTTTCTTCTCCGAGTCCATCCTCGTTAACCTCTACCTTCCTGTGTTTCAAGCCGGCAAAGAAAGACTTGGCTCCGCCTAGAAGTTCCTTTGCTTCTTGTATTTTGGTGATGGAGAATCCGCCTTGGAGGAGGTGGGAGGCGGCGGACATGAGTTTCATGCCTTGCCCGACAGAGTCGAGAAGGTTCACGGATCCGGATGCGTCAGCCATGTAGACGTATGGGAGCTCGACAGCGGAGCCGGAGTGACAACAGTCGAAGAGAATGGTGAGGCGGACACCGGCGAGGAGGGGGGATACAAGGACGCGATGGAGCTGTAGTTTAGTTAGCTGAAGCCATAGGATCGCAGACTGAAAACTAACAGTATCACTATTAATTTGCCCATTGGAATCCCAATCGAGTGGACAAATGGTATCATCGAGCCCACTCTCGCGATCGCCGTCTGGATCCCTAACCTGTCCTCCATGTCCCGAGTAACTCAACCACAGACTATCACCTGGGCTATTCCCCTCAACCAGCCACCTCATAGCTGCCAGCACATTCACACCTTTGGGTTCCAATGCAGTACCCAGGTTGTGCCGCTCGTCGGTCATCATGACCATGCTGTTGCCGGAGGAGGGGAAGCCGCGGTCTTGGACTAGATACCGTTGCACATTTTTGGCGTCGTTCACGCACCCGCTCAGCGCGTGTCCGGTGCCGCTGTAGTTGATGCCGATTATGAGCGCTTTGCGGCGGGCCATTAGGTCGAGTTTGGGTTTTGGAAGCTGGAAGAGGTATAGGAGCGCCTGAGGATGAGGTGGACGACTTGTTGAAGAAAAGAGAAATAGGAGCTCCGAGTAATACTGATTTGATTATCGATCAATATCTCACGGCGCACCTGCGAAATCGTCCTAATTTGCAATTTCGAGTGGATAATTTGCGCAAATAACCCCACCTTTCAAATTAGCCCTATTTCACACATGTTCACTTATCCGAATAAGGGACGATGGTGACAGTATCCCCTAATGCTGGGAAATGATGTCTTCTTGCCTTGGTTAAGTTCCTTTGCTCCCCCACGCTGTAGTTTTGCCGCCGCTCAGCTTAGACCAGTTTAGGCATCATGTGGCTCGAGAGCCGAGCTGGACTATGTTGCATACAGCTTCAGCTACCGGCTCTGGCAGCTGTGAGCTCGATATAAATGGTGATACAGGTTTGGAAATTACAGATTACACAGCCTACTGAGTTAACAGACTTTGAACAAACACATTGATATCCTCCAGAATATCTACTTCCTCTCTCATTTCATTCTCCAATGCCTCTAACTCCTCCTTCTTAGTAGTACCTGCAGCAAAATTTAGAGATTTACCATTCCTAATTGAGATTTTGAGTATCTGCAAGGCTTCCATAAGGTCAGGGCCAATACAACTTCTTCTCAATGTCATTGTTTTCTTTTCCATGAAAACACTTGCTTGCAGGACACTGAGGAACCTTGAATTGTTAATATATCCATTTCAGCCTAAAAAGCAGTCAGATATCACAATTGGTTCTCCTTAAACAAAGCAATCAGTGGAAGATTGAGGTATGCAGTATGAATCACTTACCTGCCAGAAGGTAACCAGGCTGGTACTAATCTGGGAGTCCAAGAGATAAGCTTCAATTTCATGTTCAAGCTGACTACTCAGAGCTTGGTTAGAGTTGGTACTCCAGATGTGTCAAGACTCATTCCCAAAGGCAAATAGGAACTAGAGGACATAGGTTATGACAGCACCATGTCAGAAAATGTCAGAAGTAACATCAGAAGGACTTCTGACTGTAACACTACAGATAAGAACCATTGGCTTCAGCTTATGTGCTGCACCCTTCCAGTTCTTGTGGGTTCTAACTTAAATGTGGTCCACATGTTGGAAGAGAGTACTGCAGGGTTAGAAAGTGATGGGTTATGTTGCATTCAGCATTGTGGATGGGCACATAAGTGGAATGTGGAGATGAAGTGACTAATTGTGCAATAAACCTGTGGCTTAACTAGCTACAGCTGGGGCAGAGCTAGCTAATAGCCAAGCAGAGCTGGATAGGAGTTTGCTGCCCTCAGCTTGGTTTAAACTCAGCTAAGCTCCATGGCTCACCAAAGCTGAGCTAAACAGTGGCAACACTAAAATAGTGGGGGTGACCAATTCTCAGTTATTGTGACACTGGGTGACCTGCCTGTCACAGTTGGGTCACAGCTGGTTTATTGAGACATCCTCCCTCTCCCTTGTACAACAGTTATATAATGCATGTAGCATAGTAAACAGTGATTATTTACTGTAAGGAATCAATCTGTGTGATGCAAATTTCCCAGAAGTTTTTCTTTGTGCCCACAGTAGTGTATCCCCTGCTAAGTCAGTGCTATAGACAGTACAGAAGCACTGTACTTTCCAACTCCTCAATGAGACATTTCTGGGATTAAATTTACATAGAAAAAATGATTTTAAAGCTATTATAATCAGTTTAGGGTGATTCAAATTTTTTTAGGACTCTCTATTCCTCAGAAAATGCCCAAAATATGCATATTTTGGGGGTGTTTTCAATATTAGCAGCCATTAATTAAAAATGTATTCACCCACAGTCATTAAGAGCACATATTAAAACATTTTGTCTCACTCAAGCTTGTCAAAAAAATGAGTTCTGAAAGAGTTATAAGGCATGAAGTTGTAGCCCACCAAAATACCCTGGGGAATGTGGCATGGAACATTCCCAAGCTACATGCACATACCTCAAGGCTTCCATGAGGCTCATATTAACTGCATAATCAAATTGTTGTTCATTCTCCTTCAACTATCACTGCATCTGTGCACACTAAAGTCATTTAAGCCACGTATTTCATCACATTTGAACCATTTTTGCTACTTATTGCATATATAGAGTGATATTACAAGGTATCTAACTAATTTTGATCATCAAATCTGGCTATTCTCTCATATTTTGTTGTTCTGAACAGCACCATAGTGACTCAGCTAGTGAAAACACATATTTTCTTGTGGATTTCCTATCTTGCTAGGGGTAGAGATAATCTGGAAGAAACTCAATCTCAGGCTGCTCAAATTGCTGAACTTGAAAGCCTACTTGCACTTGCTACTGAAAAAAACAGACTTTTCGGAAACTTGCAGATAAAACTTTTGCATATGATCTTTTTTCTAATCAACACACCCTTCTGTCTAAAAAAAAATGCCAAACTCTGCTCTACATGTGAAAACCTGCACTTTCAGCTTCAGACTGCACATCATAAACAGAGCAATATGTATCATGAGTTGCATATGCAGCAAAATATCACACAGAAAAGCTTGAAAAAGCAAGAACATCTTGCAGAACAGATTGAGATGCTGAAATCTATTGACAAAAAGCTCATTGATGAGTCAAAGAACTCTAAAAAGGCAGTTGCTTCTTTGTTGAAAATCAACACCCCATTGGAAAGTGAACTGTCTGAGAGTTTACATCTCTGGTCATGCTCCCTTGACAATGCAACAGAAAAAGTCAAACTCAGTAATGAAAAACTCAAGGCAACTTATAAGGCAATTGCAAGTCTGAAGAAGGCTCGTGATTGTGCACAAGCACAAGAGAGGCAAGCTGCTCATCAGTTGATGTCAAAAGGGGTCTTCACAGAAGATACTCAAAATTTTGTTCACTTGTTGATCAAAGCAAAATGTTCACAGGTTTATATCAATGAAGTCATCCATGCAGTTCTTAAATCTGCTGGGATTGAGACTATTGGCTCAATTTCCCATCCAAGTGTTGCCCGCATAGTACATGAAGGACCTGCTGCAGCACAAATTCAGCTTGATTATGAAGTCAGCCAGGCTGAAGGCATGGCATTCTCAGTGGATGGTACAGGGCATCAAAGTGTGACTATAATTCAAGACATGTGAACCTCAAAGCTGAGGCATATGGTTCTGGAAGCTCAGCTAAGCATCAATTTACTTGTTTCTTTGGCATCAAATCATCTCATGATGGCTCAAGTGAAGAATCTATCAATGTCTGGAACAAAGTTCTGAATCAAATTGTTAACATCTATAATTGCAGTTCCTTTGGAAAAAGAATGGGTGGCCTTCTTCACTTGATTTATATCCTTCTAAAGCTTGCAGGGATGCATTCAGACCACTGTGGTAAGGGAAAAAAGGATGCATGAGCATTAGAGAAAATATGATTGGATGCAATTGACCAGGTACCAGGAGAAGAAGCATTACTTGAGAAACCAATGGAAGAAATTGCTCCCTTATTTGCAGAAGCAGAGAAAAAAATGATCAAAGATGTAGGTGGACAGGTGAAGTAGGATAAATTATCAGCTTCTGATAAAGCAGAGGAAAAGGCTGTTATGACTGAGAGCCTTGTTGATGAATTTGGAAAAGCAGCATTTGAGTTGCTCTCAGATAAGGAGAAAAGATTTCTCAAACTTTTTATTTGGACAGGATGTGGATGCCACAAGGATTTGAATATTGTGTGTGGAGGATATGCTTCCCTCTCTCAATGTTGGAAAAAGAACATTATTGAAGGTCTGATTTTATTGGCAAATCAAGACAATGCCCCTGTTATTGCAGAGCAAGACATTCAAATTGCTGAAGGAGATACAGCTAGACCTGCTCAAGAAAGAGCTTTTGAAAATACTGATCATGGTGGTATCAAAACAACTGGGCAACTTTGAATCATAAAGACAATAAAAAGATCATCATGATATATTTTGTTGGTGGTGGAAGGAGAATGTGGGCATTCAATTTACATTTCCAGACACATCAAATAACAGATTTCAGTCTCACTGTAATGCTGCTGCCATGCTACTTCTCCATCTTGGATATTTTATCAAATTTTGAGAGTGTTTATGGGACAACAAACACAGTTCTCAGTTCAACCACATGGAACAAAATATGTACACTGCTCTACATTGCACAGCAACAAAATTGAGATGGCTGTACTTGCACTATATGCCCAAGTAGTTTCACATCCATATACTGAGGCAATTTGTGCAACAAGAAAGAAAACATGCTTGAGTGACCTTCACCATAAGGTTTATGATCATATACAGAAAATCAAAAATAATCCAGATTTTTTGATGGGGCCTAATATTTCACATAAAGATGCAACACTTGAAGATGAAGAATGGAAAAACCCAACTGTAGTTGCTGCTATTTCAGAAATGATTCCAGACTTTCCCCACTTCAAGGAGCTCTTTTTTACATTTTTGGAGGGTACAGCAGAGACATGGAAGCAATTTATTTCAGATTTTTCCAGGTGGCTTAATTGATGAAGCAACAGTAGAGGAGAAGGATCATGCATAGATGCCTACCTCAAATGATGTAAATGAGGGCAGATTAGGACAACTTCAGCAGATGCTGAATCAACAACCACAGCTTACTTTGCTCTCACACAATGCCCTTGCAATGTATTTTGGAAATGACACAGAGGCCTTTAAAGCAGCTAAACTGACAGAGCCTGAGGATCCAGTGTTTATACATAAATTTGGTAGAGAGTCACAAGCTGAAGAGAGGAAGTGTCAAAAAGCCCTCATTGATTTTAGAGAAGCTCAACAGATAGCCAAAGTAGGGAGGAGAAAAAACCAAGTTCAGAATGCACAAGAAAAAGCAAACCAAATAGCCCAAACTGAACTTATTTTAGATGAAAAAAAGGCTATGGCATTGAAAGCAAAACCCCTCAGAGATCAACTGCAGATATATCAGAATGCAGGAGCACCAGGCTTGGAACATGTGAATGTGCAATAAAGGCATATAAGGAAGGAAAATGGGTTCCAAAAAATGCTAGTGATGAAGCTAGTGTCTCAGAACAGCAGTTTGAGATAGTGGATGAAGATTATGATGATGCTTGGGATACAGAAGAATCTGATAGTGAGTAGATAGTAGTAACATAATTATGGCAAATAAACACAATTATTTTGTTCTTTTTACATCACTCATACATTCTCACACATTTTAAATAATATATTATGCAAAAAAAAATGATGCAGAACTAAGAGAGAAACAGCTGAGTTTGTGTGTCTCAAGATTTGAACAACAAAAGGCTGTCATATGTCATGTGACCCAGACAAAGCTGTAGCAGAGATTTTTCATCCCCAAAAATAGACCATGACCCTAGTCGGCAATGGTAATATGCTTGATTCAAATCAATGATCATCAACAGTGGTCACTTTGGAAAATAATATCAGACAAATTTGAAATTTTATTATATTAATATCATGGCTATGATTCAGCACCTATATATTATAGGGCAGGTATGCAGACAAAAACAGCTAAATAATCTCACATTTAGTATACATATGTTGAATGTATAATACTGCAAATAATATCTACTGATCTAGAATGGAATCCCATCCAACCACTAATTCTTC
>JASFDF010000658.1:0-13687 GCA_036937115.1 Nidularia sp. FH-822889 | reverse complement strand
TGGTAATTATCTTCTGACATGTGGATCATTTACTAAGTTAGAACCCACAAGAACTGGAAGGGCACAGCACATAAGCTAAAGCCAACAGTTCTTACCCTTAGTATTACAGTCAGAAATACTTCTGATGTTACTTCTGATATTTCTCCAACATAGTGCTATTGTAACCTACAGCCCCTAGTTCCTATATTCACCTTTTGGAATGAAACTTGACAATAGGATATGATAGTGCTATGTCAGAAAATGTTGGAAGTAAATGTTGGAAGGATCTCCAACTGTAATGCTAAAGGTAAGAACCATTAGCTTCAGCTTATGTGCTGTGCCCTTCCAGTTCTCATGAGTTCTAACTGAGTAAGTGGCCCACACATTGAAAGATAGTTACCAGTGTTGGAAGGATGTCAGAGGTAAACAAGATATTGATGACTAGAGTCCAAGTCTAGTGTCAAAGGCAAGATAGGACTAGTCAACACAAGTTTAACTAGAAGGAAAGTCAGAAGGGGGTCAGAAAGTCAGAAGTGAACTGTACTTTACAGTCCCCCATGTATTCCAGGTGGATTCCAGGTACATTCTAAGATTCCAAGTGGATTCCATGAAAATTCCATGGAACTTCCTAAAGGCCTTCATAGCTATTGTCAAGTTCTTAACTGACCTTGCTCATTCCAGGTTCATTCCAGGTTCATTCCAGGTTCATTCCAAGTACAATCTCACCACTACTAAATAAGGCTATAAGACTTAATATATAAATAATCCTTCATAAAAAATGAGAAAAAATCAGACAAAAATCAGGAAAAATCAGGGAAAATGAGAAAAAATCAAGAAAAACTCAGGCAAAACCAGAACAAAATAGGCAATCCTACCATTACCAAATAAGGCTAAAAGACTTAATGTTTGACTCATCTTTTAGAAAAATCATGGAAAATCAATTTAAAAATTAACACTACTAATACATTGAAGTGAAAAACATAAGAAAAGGGGTGAAAATAAAAATAAAAACCCCTCATGCACAGTTGTCATTGTCATTACCATCATTGTTGGCATGTCTTGTGAGTTGTTGTGGTAGTAATCAGTATACATTGTGTGCTGTCATTGTTGTTGCCAAGTATCATGAGTTGTTATCATCATGAGGGCAGGCTGTAAGTGCTATAATGTAGTAATGCATACATGAATTTAATGTGTTGCTCATATGTAAATACACTGTTTAACTCATACATGAGAGCATGTGTGTGGGCATACATATGTTCTTGGTGTATCCTAACCCAAAGTATTAACCTTTGCTTGCAGAGGATGCTATGAGATTTTTTGGTGCATTCTAACCCAAGATTTTTGGCTTTGCTTGTAGAGATGCTATAAGATTGTTTGGTGTGTTTGAACCCAGACTTCTGTGATCTCATATATGATTTTTGGGTTCATATACACCATGACTTTGGGTTATGTTTTGGGTTGGTCTGTACCAAAACATATATGATATTTTTTGGGTTAGAGCACATCAAGAATTTAACACCACCTTGTCTAGGCTTCAGGTTTCTGATCTCCAATGCTTTGGTCAATATGCCCCAAGATTTACTTGGGTTGGAGCAAACCAAGAATTCAACACTGCTTTGTCTAGGCTGATTTCAGACCCATAATCCTTGGATCAATATGCACTGAGACTTTGTACATTCTTGGGTTGGTCTTTCATTGGGTGGCTATATAAGCTGACACAGCATTCTTGGAAAATCACACACATGTCCAAATATATTAGAAGTTATTCTTGGGTTAGCACAGCCTGAGAATCATGTTGCAGCATACTATTCTCAGTGTGCATCAACACAAGTAAATCAAAGAAAATCATCAATGTAAACCAACCTGTAAGAAAGGCACATATTCACCAAAGAAGGATCTGAGATCTAAAGCCTAGACTAGACAGCTGTTGGATTGGCAGTGCGCTCCAACCCAAAAAAATCATACAAAATCTTGGTGAATATTGACCCAAGAGTCAAGGATCTAAAATCTGAAGCCTAGACAAGGCAGCATTAAATTCCCAGTGTGCTTTAACCCCAATAAAGTACATGGAATTCTTATTGTGCATCAACCCCAAACAATATTGTATATTGAATACTCAGTGTGCCCCAACCCAAAGATATGTGATAAATATTTTGGTGTAAACCAACATAGGAACATCATACAATGTATTTCTATTTCATTTGGCTCTCTCAAAAATCCAATACTTTTATATTTTATTGATTCTTGCTCAAGCTCAAATGTTTTTCTATTTCATTGGGTTTGCTGAGCTCCAATCTTCATATATTTCACTGGCTCTGCTCAAGCTGCAATGTATTTCTATTTCATTGGTTCTTGTTTATCATGCTCTGTCTCCCAATATTTTCTATTTGGAATATCATGTACTGGTCCTGCTGAATCATTGAAATTATATTCAAAGCTTGCTCTAAAATAAAGCACTTGTAGAGGATTGAACTTGCAATGTGCTTGCTAGGTCAAACAGGAATAAAATTAATTAACACACACTATCCCTTTTGCCAAATGGACACTTAAAATATATAAACCATAGCCCCTCTTAGTGTGATATAAAGTAGATAATATTATATTATTCTTGAGATTGCTATGCTCTGTATATTGCCTTGATCTTTTTTTATCCTAACAAAAATATGCTATACAAGCAGAACATGATCTCAAAATAATATTCAGGTTAATCCAGGGTAATCCAGTCATTGTAATGGGCATAAGTCCTTTCAAAAGGCAAATTTATGTCTAGAATGGGAGATGCATGTGATCTTCTGCAATCTATATGCAGTATGAGACAATCTGGAAAAGATATATATGATATAGTTATTTCATAGCATTTTTGTTCACTTTAATGACAATAAACAGAGAATAGTAGTCAGGGTAACATAAATACACTGTAAGGAACCTCTGGATACTTTGAGAAAAGAATTATTAGTCTACAGAACAATTTATTTTGCTTTAGAGGATACCTAAGTTAAAATAAATAGCATAAAAAAATAGTCTATATTATCAATTAAGACTTCTGAGCTAGATGGGTGTGTAAATTAAAAGACAGAACATTTAAAAATGAGCTTGAGTACATAGCAGTTAACTACCACTATGTAGGAAAGTACCACACATTGTGCATACAAAATTCTGTGAATCATCCACATTTTATCTTACAATTCATACAAGGCATTCTACATTGAGTGAAGAAGCATAGATGATATTTTGTGAGCATCAGAAAAGTAATCTGAAACAATGAATTCTTCCTTTTGTAGCATAGTTACACATCTTAAAATTTAATAAAAGACATAATTGCATAGCCCCAAGTAAGAAGATCATGATTCAAAAATAATTATAGAGATTGACCAATAGGATGGACTACAATGTTAGGAATTGTTGCTATAGACTGATACAAAAAGTCACAAAGTGTTGCAAAGGAGTCACAAAAAAGTTGCAAAAATTTGCATGCCCTGTTTAGCAAGTTCCATTGAATGAATCTTATTGGCTGTAGGCACCCTCCAGAGTTTCTCTGATCCATGCTCTACAAATACAACATCTCCAATGTTAGTGAAAGATATTTAGTGCATCTTTTAAACTCCAGGATATGTAGCATACATATATGACAGTATATTTGAAGTTGTCCAAAGTTATTTTATGAAGAACTACATATTCTATATAGACATTAGCAGTTCTCTCCACTAAATCAAGTGCTTGTAAGCAGTGTTTGACTGATATCAAACATTATTGCAATAGTTTGACCACTTTTTGTGACAATAAAAATCAGGTAAATTCTTGGCATCGTTGCTGTGTGAATTGGATACCAAATATCAAAAAATATTGGTTGGTCTCAGAGTGAATTGTTGTAATAACACATGTGTCAATCCTTAAGTTAAAGTGAAATCAAGAATCCATAATGCAAATGACTGTATTTCAACCCATTTCAAGGATATCTTAGGCAGCTCTTCACCAATTCACATAGGGATTTTTTAGAAGGTATATATATTTGCCTACTATACTCCTGTAGATGTATATAATGCAATTATAGTAACATGGTATCAGAAAGTATGATATATGACAAAATTGTGTAATTTTGAGATCTTGTTCATTTCTTACATAGCATATCTCAAACCTGAGATATATTTTCAATGATCCCAGATATATGTAACATACAGCATAAACATTAAAGCTTGCTGTAATATGACATAGACAGTATGGGGTTAACATGTTCTCCTATATATCACTGAATTCTATTGTATCATTGTATGGCATGGGGTTAATAAATGTGTAATCAAGGATAGAACATATGTATATAAAACTGGAGATTTTTTTGAAGGTAAAAGAGTAAGGTTTAGATGATAAAATAAGATAATACACTCCAAAATTTCAAAGTTCTCACTTATTTCAACACTAGTGCTTCAGTACTGAGTGTAAAAATGGTGATATTGTGAAATAACAACTAGGAACAAATTATGTTCAGATTTAGAATATTCACACAGAAATGCTGGCCATAGTGTTTAAGTATCCTGTGGGAATGCAAAGATAAAAGGCTCATATGCATCAATTTCAGACACATCTGAGCTATCACATAACCTATTCCCATGATTAGTTGACTTTGCTGCATGCTAGCAAGCACAAAGTCCACCATTAGGGCTGCCAACAGTACTGTATATGGGTGTGGCCCATAAATATATGGGGCCATTATGGCAGTTTCCATTGTAGCCATGGGCTATGGCTGGCAGTCATGTAATGTAGTGTATGTTATCTTGCAGCCAATCCACCATGTTACCATGTCTATCCCACTGAGTGCCAGCCTATCCTACCTTACTGTCCCATCACCCATACTGTACACAGGGTTCTCCAGTAGCCAATGGGTGTGGTACAGTTGAATTATGGAAGTAATATAGTATATGGCACAGTAGAGTACACAAAAATATGTTCATCATCCTGAATATGGGAAAGTGTATTAATTAGTCAATTATAAGTGAAGTAACACAGAAAAGATCAGCAGGAGTGGTACATTGTGTACCACTGGATAAAATCCATGTGGGCCTGATGAAATAGAAAAATATTAGAGCTCTAACAAGAACCAATGAAATATATGAATATTAAAGATCACAATAGCTCATTTGCATGGCTGGATGACCCAGGCTGGACAGGTCTAATGAAATATACAAACACTGGAACTCAAGGAACCCTAATGAGACAGAAAAACAATGCATGGCTATGTGTCCCATGAATTATATGAATACTAGAGCTCAAGCAAGGCCAACAAAATCTACAAACATTGGAGTGCAAACAGAGCCAGTGAAAAATATGAACATTTAGAGCTTATGCAAGCCCAATGAAATAGAAAAACACTGGAGCTTGGACCAAAGAAATCTACAAACTGGATAGGGTCAATGTAAAATAGCAAAACATTGAAGAGGTCAATGGCTCATCTGTACAGCAATGAAAGCTAAAAATATTGGGCTATTTTCTATTACTGCTGAAGCTAATTGAATTATGATTCACTGACCTATACTATGTGTTGGATATACACTACTATTCCTGCTTGATAGAGGTACAGTGGGTCTCATGGCCTCTATCCAGGTTTTATTACAAACAAGCTCAAGTTCAATACAAGTTTGTTAAGCTAATATTGAGAAAAATGCAAAATACTTGACCAAACACAAGTTTGAGAAGTTTTGTATTGAAATCAAGAAATTCCCATACAAACTTTTGTATTTATTTTTACCACTTTTTGAACATAGCACCATTTAATAGCCAGCCTATGGTTATATTAGAAAGAACCTTGACTTCTATACAAGGTTTGTAGTCTGGTCTTGAGAAAAACACAAGATACTTGACCAAACATGAGTCTGCAATGTTTTGTATTGAAATCAAGAAATTCACATACAACTTTTTGTACTGATTTTTTGCAACATTTCAAAAGTGATGCCATCTGATAGCCAGCCTAGGGTTTCATTCATAAGGACCTCAACATCAATACAGGTTTTATAGTACAGTCTTGAGAAAACTGCAAAATACCTGACCAAACACATATCTGCAATGTTTTGTATTGAAATCAAGAAATTCATATATAACTTTTTGTATTGATTTTTGTCACACTTCAAAAGTTGTGCCATCTGATAGCCAGCCTAGGATTTCATTAGTAAAGACCTCAAAATCAATACAGGCTTTTTTAGCACAGTCTTTAGAAAACTGTGAAATACATGACCAAACACAGGTCTGTAATGTTTTGTATTGAAATCAAGAAATTCATATACAACTTTTTGTTTTGATTTTTTGTTACTTTTTGAAAGGAATACCACCTGATAGCCAGCCTGTGTTTTCTTCAGTAAGGACCTCAACATTAATACAGTACAGTCTTGAGAAAAACATGAAACACTTGACTAACCACAAGTCTGCAATGTTTATCAGTTCTCAAGCTAATCTCACATAATATGTTGTAACATATAGTGGATTTATACTGCCATACCATACCCAAAATTCATAGAAATACAATTGCTCCATATCATTCCACACAAATTTCTCTCTCCTTTATATGTGTCAAGTTTCATTCCAAAAGGTGAATATAGGAACTAGAGGTTGATGACTCATGACATATGCTGACAACAATGACAGCACACAACAACAACAGCACATGACAAACAGCAACCATGACCACAACAGCTAATGACACATACTGCCAACAACAACAATGATAGCACATGATGACAATGATCTACAACACCCAGCAACCACAATGATAACAACTCATGACAAATGCCAATGACAACAGTGCACAATGATGATGGTGCACAATGCAAAGTGACCATCAATGATGACAATGACAACAGCACATGGGGACAAAGATCCATGACACACAGTGACCATGATGACAGATAGGCTGTAGGTCAATATACATAGTAACACATACATGAATACAGTGTGTTGCTCATATGTAAATACACTATTTGACTCATACATGAGAGCACATGTCTGAACATATATATGTTTTTGGTATATCCTAACCCAAGGTTTTAGCCTTTGCTTACAGAGGATGCTTTGAAATTTATTGGTGCATTCTAACTTTGTATGTTCTTGGGTTGGAGCACACCAAGAATTCAATGCACAATCCTTGGGTAAATGCACACCAAGAGTTTGTATGTTCTTGGGTTGGTCTACACCAAAATAAATATGAAATTTCTTTGGGTTGGAGCACACCAAGAATTCAATGCCCAATCCTTGGGTCAATTTGCACCAGGACTTTGTATGTTCTTGGGTTGGTATATGCCAAAATATATATGACATTTCTTTGGGTTGGAGCACATCAAGAATTCAACACCCCTCATCTAGGCTGATTTTAGATTCTCAATTCTTGGGTCAGTGTGCACTGAGACTTGGTATGTTCTTGGGTTGGTCTACACCAAAATATTTATGACATTTCTCTGGGTTGAAGCACACTGAGAATTCAACATTGCCTCATTTAGGCTTCAAATTCAGATTCTCAATCCTTGAGTCAATATGCACCAAGACTTTGTATATAACATTCTTGGGTTGGTGATCACTAAAATATTTATCACATGTCATTGGGTTGAGGCATACCAAATGTTTAATATATGACAGCCTACAACTCATACCTTTGGAGCAGCACTTGCTGTATTCAACCACTCCTCCAGTGCTTGGTTTTGAGCTCATTGTGGGCTCTGCTCCCAGACCCCTGGCTGCATCCTAGTACTTCAATAAAATGTATTTCAAAACTCACATATGTCTCATCACATGAGTAAAGACTATCAGAAGATGGTTCTTTGTCATATCCCTATAAGACTTAGTGTGCATCATCTCCAGACTGTTTACAATCAATCCTGATGCTATCCCAACTCTCAGTTTACCTCTGGTGTTTACTCAGATTTGCTCTGGTCTATTTCATTTTTGTACTTACTTTGTTTCAGCCACACACTATACTTTTTGTAGTATGTCTCTTTTGCATTAACATTCAATTTGTACTCCTTTGTCCTCATCATATGCTCTCTCTTTCTTAACCCACTTACTTCTCCATTGCACTAGTATGATTATAGTGCTCTACGTATTTACTCTGGTTACTTAGACTTTCTAGTATACAAGTACTTTGAATGTATCACAGTGCTTCAGTTTGTTAATTTTATTCATCTATCCACTTCTACTCAGTGGTTAAGCTACCTCTGAATCATTCTCACTCATCTCTACCTGATAATCCCTTCTCATTATTGTACTTTGTGCTCAACAAGATCTCTGGTCTCTGGAGATCCCTCCTGACCAAATCTTTGGTCAGGAAGTTGAGTATCAGTCATCACTATACCTGAACCATATCACTCACTGTTATCTGTAAATTGGGTGTTAGGAATGAAGGAGGCACAGCACATAAGCTGAAGCCATCACCCATCTTGACTATTTCCTTTGGTAGCACTCAAATGCATTTCCTGGAGATATTCCCAGGGTCTCTGGTGTCTCTCCCTGGTCACTGTGCATATCTTATCTGTCCAGAACTCTAGTCTATATCCTGGAAAGCATGTTCATGACAAAGAAGGTCACAGTCCTATTTATACCCTGCACCAAATCAGCACCTGAGGGTGAAGACATCTACTGGAGCAGACAAGATGGGCTCACTGACCTGGAAGCAGCTCTCGATCACCACCTGAAAACAAATCAGCCTCCTTGCAATGGCCACCTTTTTGCATACAAATGGAAGAATTCAACTTGTGCTCTCACAAAATCTACTTTCATCAAACACCTTGCAACTGTTGCACACCAGGCAGGTGAAGATTCACTGCAAGGACATGGCATTTGCATTGGATCAACTTTGGAGTACCTCTTGAGAGGTGTTCCTTTCAAAGTAATGAAGGTTATGGGCTGCTGAAAGAGCAATGCCTTCACCCTTTATCTTCAAAAACACTCTCTTATCCTTGCTCCATACATTCAAGCTAAAGCAAATAAGAGTTCTCAGTGACAATGTAGCAGGAGAACAACACTATATTAAATACCTAAAGCAAATAAGAGTTCTATATACTAATAAGTAAATTGTGAACTAATAAAGAAAGTGGGTGCACATACCTCAGTGATGATGTAGCAGGAGAATGACACTGAGGTGTTATGTGTCACAATAGGTAACTAAAGGTCTGAAATTGTAACTGAGTTTAAATTATGTAAGGAGTGAATGAGTCTGTATATACATATTGAAATAACTATCTACAATGTCCATTTTTAACACAAGCTTGAGTGTCTTCTGGAGCATATGATGAATTTATTTGCATTATCATGCCCCCAGATCAATAATGTAAGCAGCCTCTCCTAAAAAATGGGAGCCAAAACTCACTCAATGTGTTGCAGACTCCTTACCAGTGGGTATTGCAGCTTGTCTCAGCCTTTCTTGGTTGGTCAAACCTTTCCTTGTATTGGGAAGTGCTCTGTGCTTTCACCCACATTGCATACCTCATGGCTCAGACTTTAATATCTGCTCACATTATTCTATCCTATTGTTCCTTTTACTACCTGCTATCCTCCCTAACAAATAACTACCAATTTAGTTGCTCTCTCCCTATTAGTTACTCCTCAAGTGAACAGACAAAGACTGTAAAACATTGAAACATTGATGGTTGTTTGGCAAAGCTGAACCACAATGGCAGCAAGCTGAAGATCTGGGCAGGACAACTTGGATTGGCCATTGCAACATATGCCACCAGTAGAGTTCTTTGGGGCCAAAATAGCCAGGTTATAGCATCTTTGCCATGTTAGCTCCTCTCTCATCCTACTTCTCTTATCTGATTTCAACAATTGTACCCTTTGCTTGATCTTGTGTCATATCCCTCTGGCTGTTGGACCCTAGTGTCTAGTGATTCTTGTGGCAGATGACTCAAGAAGAATCCTAATAATTAATGGGTACCTTTCTTTGAATAGTACTGGTCTGCTTTGGTTTGATTGCTGCATTTTAGCTCTAATTCATAGCACAGTCATGTTCCAAAATGCACACCATTTCATTATTCATGGCAGATCTTTCTACAATGTACAACAACACAAATTAAACAGTATGTTTACTAGCCTGTCTACACTTGCTTCTATCACTATCTTTCTAACAGTATATATCCTATGGTGCATTCAGGTCTGTATCTTCTACAGGAATGATGTGCATCAGGTGCATTGCATGATGCTGCTGAGCAATTTCCTCTGCCAAAATGTCACCTAGCAACACGAAGGGCAGTCATGAATGAAATTATGGATTAGTTAACCTGCCATTCAAGAGAACACCCTATTCTTTGGCTGTATGGTGCAGCAGGCACTAGTAAATCATGCATTGCTCAAACACTTGCTGAGCTTTGCACAGAGGATGGTTAACTGGTGGCAAGTTTCTTCTTCTCAAGGAATGACTCAGAGCAAGATAATGCGAGGTTGTTTGTTCCTATGCTTGCCTACCAGCTTACTGTGACAATTGTGGAAATTCAAAATACTATCAAATTCACTATCAAGCATGATCCCTTCATTCTTTCCAAGTCTCTCTGCTCAAATGGAACAACTGATCACAAAACCAATCACAGAAGCCATTCAGTCCTCTGCTTGAGATATTTCTTTTTCTCTGCTTATCATTGTCAATGGACTAGATGAATGCAATGGTGGATCCATCCAATCCGAGATTTTGCATCTCAGACATGCTTCCATCCAAAGAGAAAATTTTCCATTCTGCTTTTTGATTGCAAGTAGGCCTGAGACTGCCATACAAGATACTTTTGAAGATTTCCTTTGCCATGTTACACATTGACTCTTTCTAGATGACAGATATTTACCCAATGCAAACATCTCACTCTTTCTGTGAGACAAGTTTACAGAAATCCATATGAAGCATAAGTGGAATGCTACTATGTCTGTGCTCCCTATACTGTGGCCATCTGATGAGGTTATTGATTCTATTGTTGCTAAATCTTCTGGTCAATTTATCTATGCAGCGACTGTCATACAGTTTGTGAATGTTCATACTGAACTTCTGTTGGATTGCCTGGAGATCATCCTTGGCACTAAAGCTTCTAATTCCCACAATCCATTCACAGACCTTGATATGCTCTACACACACATCTTGGAGAGGTCTTCTGAGTGTCCAACAACCTTGTGGATTCTGGGTACAGCATTGGTCCTTTGCCAGGAGGCAAAATCACTTGTTATAGAAGGACTATTAAATCTGTGTCCAGGTGATATTGATCTATACCTTTGTGACCTACATTCCTTGGTAAATGTTCCAGATCCACTACAGGCAACATATAAATATATTGCTGTTCAATTCCTTCATATGTCTTTTGCAGATTATCTTACAAATGAGTCTTGCTCTGGTTTTTTCTACATCAATATGTGTGAAGTATATGCAGAGGTGGCAATAGCCTGCCTTAAGGCCATGTCTGACAAATTTTTGAATCCAATCTGGACAGGTATATGTGCATAAATAATCATACATTAGGTTTTCAGCAGATTAATGTCTTCTGTTGCAGGTAGCAAGTCAAGATTCACCAAAAGTCATTCATGCCATTATGTACTGGTGTAACCATTGCTTGATGGCTGCACCCAGAAAACAATTATTTCAAGCCCTACAGGATTTTATTGCTTACTTGCCTTCTTGGATAGGATGCCTGCAGCAGACAGGAACCTATATTTTACCTTGACATGGGTTAGTCAATTCTCTCTGATTGATGTATGGGTGGTGCTGAACACATGCTCCTCTACATCCTTGGCATCTCTGTGCTAATGTTTCTGATACTCACTGTTGGCTTCCATACTCTCATAAAAGACACACATGGTTTAGAAGAACAGTATGTAGACACAATAGATTAACACCTCACTAATATTTTGGAGGATTGTCCAAATCAAGAGCTATTACTGCTTATGTTAGTGATTATTGTGCAAGAATCTTCAACCCCTGTATGGATACTTAACTGGCTCTTGGATCCTGCTCAAGATGAGATATTGTCCAATCTGTTGCTGTTAACCCCTGTGTTGGCCATGGAAAAGCAGAGGCCAGTCCTGAATATCTCTATAACATTCTGAGAGTTTCTCCTCAATTCTACTCATTGCAGCAAATATTTTTGCCTTCCTAAGCACCATTTAAAGCTTTTGATACTCTGCATCAACTACATGCTAGAATGCTCAATCAATGACCCAGAATGCTTCACATCCTTAATGGAAAGTAAATATGTTTGATGGGATGATCCACTTCATCAGTAAGTCTCATTTTTATTTTATTTTTGGCCCCTTCATGATGAGACTCAATGCACAAATGCTCAGTCCTCTGCTATATGCAATGAAGAAATGACAATTCCATCTTTTGAAATCACCTAGCTCTGACAACCTTCAAAATTGCATATGAAAATTCACTCAGTGCAGAGGTCTTTTCATGAGGCTTTGTAGGGAAGACATAATGGATGGTATTGAAAAATATATTCAGCTTCCTCCAGATCACAACAATTTAGAATCAGGCACAGAATAAAAAAATTCTTGGAAAGAGATTGAAGGATACATAGAATTACAAAAAAAAAAAAAAGAGGAAAACTAGAATGGCTACTTTAGGTTTGAATATCCATTCAACAACAATGACAGCAGTCAAAAATGGTGTTTCTACAGCTGTACTACTCTCTCACCTGATAGGTTTGGTCTCTATGCTTGTTGCTAATGCTTGACAATCCAGCCAAAAGTTCAAATTCTGGGAAATCCATTATATTCCTAGCATATCATTGTATTATATATATCCAAATGTCATAGAATCAATTCATAAATAATTTGAAAGTAGTGGATACCATCAGTTTGACAGCATCCCAACTGGCATGTGCTTGAGTATTGGAATCCTGCAATCTTCAAATGCAAAGAGGAAAAAGTGGCACTGACATGGTGCAGGAATCCCATTGCTGTTGCCAACCTGCTCCTCAGGATGCTTCTATTCTAGTTTAATCTTAACAAAGAGGCTTTTGATTACAAAATAGATAGCCAGTGCAGCCCCCAGATCTCACAGTTTTTTTCTGGTAGTGTTAAATTTGGGTGTAGAGAACAAATGATTTGAGGAGCAGATGGTAGGTTTTGGGAAGAAGGGATCAGATCAACCATTATTTTTGCTGTTAAAAATGGACATTGTAGATAGTCATTTAGATATGTATATACAGACTCATTCACTCCTTATGTAATTTAAACTCAGTTACAATTTTGGACCTTTGGTTACCTATTGTGACATATAACACCTCACTGTTGTTCTCCTGCTATGTTGTTGCTGAGAACTCTTATTTGCTTTAGGTTATGGGCCCTGGGAAGCACTGAGTCACACCACATCACCACCACATTTGAAGTTCCCCAACTTCAAGACTTTGGAGACATGACACACTCTGCACACCCTGGATTTTACAATGGCATGACTGTACTGGGCTTTCCCAGTACTGGTCTAGGCTACAACCTTGAGCACTAGATCACTACACCTACCATTTTGAGTGTATCACCCACTGCTGCACCTTTTCCACTCTTCCTTGGCATTCAACATTGCAATTTTTCATTCCCACAGTCCTTTCTTTGAGCATGCTCATCATTTTCAAGCTCCCACACTCTTTTTTCGACATTCCCTACCTCTCTGCCACACTTCTGCCACCTCTGAAATCACCCTCTGCCAAACAACATGGTCACATGACCTTGTTTACACTGAAATTGCCACTCCTTCACTATGTCTACC
>JASFDF010000657.1:0-13687 GCA_036937115.1 Nidularia sp. FH-822889 | reverse complement strand
GTATTTAGTTACATTGTTTGTATTCAGAACCCCAGTCTTGAGCTGGTCATATCTCCACTAGCAATACAGTGCTCATCCCTTTTTCCTTATTCCTCCCTTCTCCCTGAGTGATTCGACAACCTCAGCATTGCACTATTGAGTGTATTGTTTGTGTGTCTGACACAATGATCCCATCCATGGAATAAATATGGAATGAGCATGGAATAAATGTGGACTGGTATCAAAGGAATTTGCAGTGTTGCTGAACTATGGAATCCATGTGAAATTCCATGGAATTCCTATGGATTCCATGTAGAACTCATGGGGGAGTGTAAAGACCTCTGTAAATGCCAAAGGAGGGTGAAAATGAGGTAGAAATAGTGGAACAGGGAGCAAAGTAAGGGGTGTAATAGGAACTTGGGAGGGCACTTAACCCTAAGTTTTGTATATAATATTTGTTTGTATCTTGGAACATAAAATTTTGGACTATAATATGAGTTTGAAAGGAAAATGAAAAGAATAAGGTGAAACTGAGTGACAAGCCAGAAATTTACTGGAGGCTCAGCAAATCTTGCATAAGTAAACAACATAGTGAAGTTGAGAGGAAAATGATAATGTTCTAAGAGGGTAACCAAGGACCTGGTTTGTTAGGATACTTGGCATGGAAGTCAGCAATAAGTTCTGAGGTGTTACCTAATTCTGTAGCTAGTAACCAGGATGTTTCATTGTTGGTACCTTCATAACCAGCCCATTTGACTAGGTACAAAAGATTACAGTGTCAATGTCAATAATCAATCTTGATGTCTAAAATTTCAGAAATTTTGTATTTGGGTTTGCCTTCTACCAGAACTGGAGGTGGGGGTGATTGAACATAGTTGGGGATAGTGTTAGGGATAACAGGCTAGAGTTGGGATACATGGAATACTGGGTGAATAGCTCACATTAACTCAGGTAACTGGAGTGTCCAGGAGTGACTTCCAGCTTGCATGATAATTTCAAACAGCCCAACATTTTTCACTGAGAACTTCTTGGTCAGGCACATAGTACAAATAAATTCAGCCTTAAGAAAGACTTTGTCCCCAACCTTGAAGTCAGGGGGTTTAGTTTGATGAGCATTGGCAAGACCTTGATATTGCTTCTGAGCAGTGGAGATCATTTCCCAGAGCTCCCAGTGGAGCTCATCTAAGTCAACCATGAAATTGCAAGCATGGGCACTAACTAAATCATGTTCAGGATGAATAGTGATGTTTGGATGGTATCCTTTGTTGGCAAAAAATGGTGAAATGCCTGTGGCTGTGCTAGGGGAATTGTTATATGCAAATTTGGCAAGAGGAAGTAGTTCAGCCCAATTGTCTTGTTGATAATTGCAATAAGTCCTAATGTATTGTTCCAAGGTTTGATTAATGTGCTCAGTCTGACCATTGCCTTCTGGGTGGTAACTAGATGTGAAATGTAATTCCATATCCAGAACCTTTCTGAGAGAGCAGAAGAAATGGGAGATGAACTCAGAGCCCCAGTCAGATCTAACATGTTTTGGGACTCCATGCTTGGAAAAGACATGCATAAAAAAGACTAGTGTGAGCTGAGCAGAAGTAATGGTGATGTTTGTAGGGATGAATATGCCTTGCTTAGTGAAGCAGTCAATGATTACAAGAATAGAATTGAAACCAGAGGACTCCAGTAATTTCTCAATGAAATCCATTGATATAGAATTCCAAGGCTTCTCTGGTATAGGGAGTTGCTTCAGGAGTCCATATGGCCTGTGATGCTTTAACTTAGAGCACTGGCATGTAATGCATGAATTACAGTAGTCCTTGACCATGGTCCTAATATTAGGCCAGGTATAGGTTCTGCAAATGAGGGAGAATGTCTTATTTTGGCTAAAATGTCCTGACAAGATGTGATCATATTTGTATCAAAGTACTTGGAGTTTCAGGTTGTTATTATCCAGGACATAAATGTGGTTGTCAAGACACAATAGTCCAGCAGAATCTATAGACCATCAAGGATCAGAGGGGATAGGTAGATGAATAGATGTAATTGGATCAGAGGATTGGGTGGAGAGAATGTTGTTGTGGAGAAGTTCAACATCCATAATGGTAGCACCCCAGAGGACCAGAAATGCTAAAATTGTAGCTCATAGGGACAAAGCCAATTGCTCATTAGTAAATACTGAACAAAAATTATGAGGATTGACCTGGACATAGTCACTATTTCCCCCTTTAGGGTAGATGTCCCATTGTCTAGTTAAAGAGTCAGGTTTAGTTCCAAGACATCCAAGGCAGAAATGGATGACCAAGTTGAACTAAGATAGATGTTCAGACCACCAGGCTTGACAACAAGTCAAGACCTTAGTAGTAGCAAAATACTCAAGATTTTTGTGATCTGTGACAACATTGATAGGTTTAACAGAGCCTTCAAGGCAATGTCACCATACACAGAACACCTTGATGATGGTGTGGAGTTCTTTGTCTTGAGTATCATAGTTCAGTTCAGGAGGGGTAAACATCCTAGAGTGAAATGTGATAGGATGAATTTCTCCATCCTCATGCAGGATAGAAATAATCATGCCAAGAGCATATTCTGAAGTATTGGTCTCAACAATGAGTAGAGTGTCAGGGACCCAATGGGTGAGAATAGGAGCAGTAGTGAAAGCTTTCTTAAATTTGTTGAAGGCTTCCCTACAATTCTTGGAGAATAGCCATGGAGTACCCTTCTGGGTTAGGCAAGTAAGAGGTATCATGATATCCAAATAGTTTGCAATGAAACAATGATAGAAATTGGCAAATCCTAGGAAGGATTGTATGTCCTTCACTTTCCTGGGTTCTGGCCAGTTCTGGATGGTTTGAACCTTGGAGGAAGCCATGGTGAAGCTTTCTGGAGATAAAATGTAACCTGGATATTGACTGAGTCTAAATGGAATTCACATTTGTTAGCACAGACATAAAGTCTATGTTCCCAGAGATGCCAGAGCACCTACTGTACATGAATTTTGTGCTGAGCAAGGTTATTGGAGTAAATGAGAATATCACTGAAGTATACTATAACTGATATGTCCAGGAGATCTGCAAAAATGTTGTTCATGAAGTGTTGAAAAGCAGCAGGGGCATTAGAAAGTCCAAATGGCATAACTAGCCATTCAAAAGAGCCATAGCAAGTGCAAAACACTGTTTTCCATTCATTGCCTTCAGCAATACAGATAAGGTGATATGCATGGCATAGGTCAATTTTTATATAGATATGAGCCTTATGGGGAGTATCCAGAAGGTCAGATATTAACAGTAACAGATAATGATCCTTCTTGGTGATTTTGTTTAGTCCCCAGAAATCAACACATAGCCAAAGCAAGCCATCCTTTTTGTGGACAAAAGGACAGAGGCACTGTGGGAGGAATGTGACATGCATATGAAACCAACAGATAGGTTTTAATCTATGAACTTGCAAAGGGAGATAAGTTCTGCCTGAGAGAGGAAATAGATAGGACCAAGGCGAGGCAAAGAGCCTTCCTTGAGGGAGATTTTCAAATTGTAAGGATAGTGGGGAGCAAGAGTATCAGCTTTTACTTTGCTAAAAACATCTGTGAAGTTATGATAATCCTCAGGAAGTTTGCTCAGGTCCAGAGGAGACCTAGAGGCTGAGACAGAAAACCCTGAAATAGTTGAAAATGAAATATTCAGCCAAAAACATTCAGCTCCTTCTAGCTGTACTGCATATAGAAATGCAGCAGCATTAATGAGAGAGACCATAGGTTTTGAGCTAGGTTCTGTGGGGAGCAGAGTCAGAGGTTGCCTGAAGTGAGCTTGGGTCTGGACCAGAGATAGAACCAGAGACACTGAAGACACTGTGTGAGCCAGAGAAGACATCTGTGAACCAAAGTTTGAATGCAATAGAGAACAGAAAGTAATACTGCCCAATACCCGGTCAATCAACAGATTGTAGTGGTAGAGCCAGTTGTATCCAAGGACTACAGAGCATGATGGGTTGAGAATTGTAACATAGAATGTCACATTAATGTTTTTCCCAGTCAAAAAGGTTACCAATAATTCTGCAGCCTGAATTATGGTTGAATCAGGTGTTCCATCAATCAAACCAAGTCATATAGGTGTTACAGAGGATACAGAAATAGCATGTAATTTGACAAATGCAGGGTCAATAAAGCAGTGAGTTGAGCTGGAATCTACAAGAGCTTGAAAAGTAATATTTGGAATCATAGGGGATGTCAGAGGAATTTCAAAAGATCATTTGTTGCAATGAAAAGGAGTGGATGCATAGAGGTGAAACTCCATAGGTACACCAGCAGGCTCTATGCAGTTCTCAGCTGGTGTGGAGCACTGAGAACTGCTCTTCATTTTTTTGAGTCTGTATTGAAACTTGAAGCAGCTGAAGAGGAGCCAGGGGTACCACCAGAGGTTCCACTGGAGGCTCCAGTAGTACTGGTAGTTGTGGTGGTGGTGGCAACATGACCTTTAGCAGCTTTTGCCTTGCAAAAATCTGCTGTGACATGACCTGCAGTACCACAGAACATACAGAGGTTGTTTTTGAAGCATTGCTTATGTTCCTCTTGGGTCAGCTTTCTATCCTTGCCCAATTTTCCTGTAAGGTCTGGGGTCATAGATTTATTATTAGAACTTCCTGTCTTGGGAATCTTAGCTGTTTTCCCAGAGTTTCCAGACAATCTGGAGTTCCCAGTATCATTCCTGCTAGAGGTGTTTGACAACAAAGTATTAGAGGATTGTTTCCCCTTATTAGTGGAAGATTTAGCTGATTTCTCAGCCTTGTCAGTGTTGCATTTATCATGTGCAATTTCCATTTGACACTTCCAATAGCAAGTGTTGACTGCCTGGACATTGCTCTGGAGTTGGGCAAGGGTCTGAGCCTTGGGATAATGCAGGAGGTCATCCTTAATGTGGTCAGGCAATCCTGCATAGTAATGGAAACAGAGAGCAGCATTGTCCCACTGAGGATAAGAAGCAATATTATTGAATGAGACATTGTATTTTGCAACATGTTGGTTTTCCTTCATTTTGAGAGTACCAATTTCATTTTCAGCATCTCCAACAGGATCTGGGGGACTGAAATTTGATTGCAAAATTATAATGAACTTGGCATAAACAGAGCACCAAGTATTGATAGGAGAGGGTTCAAGAATTGCAGTTTTGAACAGCTTAAGTGCAGTGCCCTTGAGATAGGACAGTGCATAATTTACTTTTGCCTCATTGGTAGAAAAGGCAGCTGAATGATCTTCATAATTGAGGTGCAATTGAACAATGATCAAACAGTTGTAATTTGTCTGGACAGGAACCATTGAAAGAGTCAGGTTCCTTAACTTCAGTTTTGGTTGAACCAGTCTGTTTTTGCTGATTTGCAGCAACAGTAGTGATAATTGTTCCAAGGTCTTGGAAGACTCTCAGAACATCTGGTACAAGTTGAAATTGTCCAGGAATAGGAGGGGAGATTGTGGTAGTGAGCCTGGGTTACCATGCAGGCCACCTCCACCTCCACCACCTCCACCACCTCCACTGCTGCCAGGGCTACCAGAGGGACCACTGCCTCCTGGGCCTCCAAAGGGAGAGCTGGCAGGAGGGATTCCACCAGGGCTACTGGGTGGGGTTCCCAGAGCTTCTGGAGCTGGGCTTCCAGGCTCAGAGGGATGACCACTAGGATTGTGCGACATAGGAGTATTACTGTGAGATGGCAAGTTATTGAAAAGTGAATATGTATGAAACCTAGTAGGTCCTCAAGCATGTTGTGAAGCACTTTCATGCTGGGTGAAGATGGTCTTGGGAGTCTCAAGAGTTTGAGACATACCCAAAACATTAGATTGAGAAGGTGGGGTTGTAGGACCAAAAAACAAAGGGGTCTCAGTGTTCTGGGGGTCTAAATTGATATATACACAACCTCTACAAGGTGGTGTGACAGAGATAGCATGAGGAGTTGAGATCAGGCTGGAAACTGTTTCTGCCCATCTTGCAGTCTGAGTAGTTCAAGGGGGAATGGCTGAAAAATTGGTGTCATAAGGTGTGTGACTGAAAGACATAGACAATTGCTAGGAACAAGGATGCAAGTTTGTTAATACTGTCACAAGCTTGCTTTCTAGGATATAGCCCAGAGGTTCCAGGCAGATAGAGTGCACAAGGTTACCAGAGAGAGACTCCAGAGACTCTGGAAATATCTCCAGGAAACATGTTCAAGCACTACCAAGGTAAGAGGGTCAAGATGAGCAACAGCTTCAGCTTATATGCTGCACTTCCTTCATTCCTAACATCCAATTTACAGATAGCAGTGAGTGAACTGCTTCAGGTATAATGATGACTGATACTCAACTTCCTGACTGAAGATTTGGTCAGGAGGGATCTCCAGAGACTGGAGATCTCATTAAACATGAAGTACAATGACAGGAGGGATAATAACAAGTAGAGATGAGTGAGGATGATCTTATCCACTAGCTAGAGACTAGTAGGGATGTTAAACACATTAATTAACAAACTGAAGTACTACAATACATTTGAAGTACTTAAATACTAGAAAAACTAACCAGACTAAATATGCAGAGCACTATAATCACACTAGTGCAATAGAGAAGTAAGTGGGTTAAGAGATAGAGAGCATATGACAAGGGCTAAGGAATATGAATTGAATGTTAATGCAAACAGATATACTATGAAAAGTATAGTGTGTGGCTGAAACAAAGTAAGTACAAAAATGGAAATAGACTGGAGTAAACCTGAGTAAACCTAAGTAAACCTGGAAATGAGCAGGAAGTCAGGAAAGCATTGGGATTGATTGTGAGTGGTCTGGAGATGGCATGCACTACACCATATAGGAATATGACAACATCACTCCCTTCTTCCTGCTCCCCTTCTGCATCCATGTAGTTAACAACCTGAGTAACCCTGGGGTAAAAATTCTGACCTGTACCCTTACCCATGCATACCTGTACCCATGAAGCAAGGGTACAGGTTACAGGTAGAGGGTATGACAGGTACAACAGGTTGAAAAACCCATGTAAGGGGTATCTTAAAATACAAGAGAAGTGACTACATACTATCTAATTAAATCCCAGTTCTCATCTAGTGGCTCCTCCTCCTCACCCTCCTTAAGGTCTGGCAGCATCATGACTGCTTTGAAATCACTATCTTGTACATATCCCATTAAGCTCCATGCCCCTAGACACATCAAGGCTCATGTTGATTGAACTCAGAGTCAATTACAAAGGTGCAACAGCAAAATCTGGCCTTTGCTGAACACATGTTCAACATTGACAGAGGCAGCTATAGAGGGAGTCAGCATTAAAATAGCAATGTTAGGCATAGAATAACATACCAGGTGTCATGAGATAGTCCAGTGCCATCCTTGATAAACATGGATAGAGGTGCTTTTGCTCAGCCCACCACATGAGGACATCATCAGTATGCTCCAGGTCTGTGCCTTGGTATCTGTCAAGTTTGTTGTGGAGGTTGGTTGCTTTTGGGTGCAGATGGTAGGAAGGCTATCAAAGATGTTTTTGGTCTTCATACAGCAAAATCATTAGTTAAATCATCAAGTGGTACCATTCAAATTTGAACACAACATACATTTTTCAGACACACAAACAATACACCCAATAGTGCAGTGTTGAGGTTGTCAAATCACTCAGGGAGAGGGGAGGATAAGGGAGTAAGAATGAGCACTGTATTGCTAGTGGAGATATAACCAGCTCAAGACTGGGGTTCTAAGTACAAACAAAGTAACTAAATACTACCTAACTCATGTACTACACATGTACTACCCATGGTCCATGCATGTAAGTAATGATTGATCATAAAAAGAATGAAGCCTTGTGTTGTCCTCATGGGTGCAGTCACCTCATGGTATCCATGCAGTGTCAATGTGTTATCCCCAAGATTAAATGTTTCTGTGATAAGTCTAAAAGATAAGATAATGATAATTACCAAAAGAAAAGGCAAATTCATGACAACATTCTTTGAGCCTTCATCATGGCTGCCATTTGGTGCTGTTGAGTTGGCAGCAGTGAGGGCTTTGTAGGTGTGTTCAAACTTGTTCTGTACCATCTGCTGAGTGGTGTTGATCCATTCCTTGTCCCACTAAGCTGTCTCCAAGTAGTGGAGCATGTAGTGTGAATGCAGGACTGATGGTCAAGTAGATTAAAGCAGGGCAACCCTTTTTCTGATGAATTAAGCTTGCTCAGCTTGTCCTTCTTCTTTGCAGCTTGAGTTGCCAAATGCATAAGTTCAATATTGTCAGGGTCATTTAAAGAGAATGCCTGTTTATGTTTACAGCTTCCAGCCATGATTCCATCAGGAAGCCCATTGACAGCATTGCTGGGGAAGGGAGTTGACATGGACATGAGAAAGATGGTTAGTTACATCTGCAATCTCTCCTAACATATTCTGACACTTTCCAAATCTGTATTAATACTCCTTGCTATACTTCCTATGTTTCCACCTGTTTCCATTCATTGTTAATCTCTGAGCTATTGTTTTTATTATTTGACACTCACAATACAATTACCATCTCCAAGTATACTTCCACTCAGTTACTTTTCTGCTCTTGCTTCCATTACTTTTATTATGTGTCAAGCACTTTTATTATTCCTTGTAACTATAGCATTGCCACTTCTGCTTTTATTATTACAATTAGCTATACTTGAATTTAAGTAGCTCTGTTCTGTACTATAGTCTCCAATCCAAATATTGACTAAGATCACCTCTAGTCTCTCTGATTCACTTCTGACCTTCTGACCCTCTTCTGACTTGTCTTCTAGTTGACCTACATCAACTAGTCCTATCTCACCCTCAACACTAGACTTGGACTCTAATCATCATTAACTTCTGATCACTTCTGACACTCTTCTGACATCCTGTAATTATCTTCCACTGTGTGGACCACTCACTAAGAACCCACAAGAACTGGAAGGGCACAGCACATAAGCTGGAGCCAACAGTTCTTACCTTTAGCATTATGGTCATAAATCCTTCTGACATTACTTCTGACATTTTTCTAACATAGCACTATCATAGTCTATGACCTCTAGTTCCTATTCACCTTTTGGAATGAGACTTAACACAACCTTGGTACCCTCTGAACCTGCTGGAGGGGTACGGGTACCTGAAGGGTACAACAATTTGTATCTGTGCCCATACCCTTGCATACCTGTTCCACTTACCCACATGGGTTTGCATACCTGTGTCATTCACTACATCTATGTCCTCTTCCTCACCCTTATCTGCATCTATTGCATGTTTTGGCTTCAGTGTGGCCTTCAGGAGCAGTCCCTATTTCAGCTTGGGCTCCTTGAATTCACATAACTTTCCCCTTGTCCTTGTCTTTCTCTGCTCATTCCATGCTGCCACCTCCATGTGAAACTCCTCCAACTGCTTCTTATTCTTCACCTTGTATACCTTCTCACTGTCATATACTGAAAACCAGATCATGCTTCTGACATCCTTCCAACCATCCCCAACCCTTTTCCAATATTTCTGATTATCACAATACCCTATTTCTCATTCACCTTGTTTATCAGGGTTCACTATAATCCTGGAATATATTTGACCCATGGAATATATTTTATCCATAGAATGTTCTAGAATATGGAATATAGATAACCCAGGTCTGAGTCAGAGGCTTACTACATCAATTACTCAGCTATGTCTTACTCAACTATATATGACTCAGTTGATTATTTAGCCTAGCTATGCAGTAGTTAGTCATCCCTTCAGAATACTCTAGAAGTAGTGCTCAGTAGTATATAAACTCCTCATGTACAGTAGCTAGCCTCAGCTTCAATCTCTTAGGAACTCCACTGTCTAATGGATGTCTTAAGTCATTAGATGTCTCACTCCTCTATTCTCCTCCCCTTTTCTCAAGCTTGGTGTTAGTGGCCTTGTCATCCTGATAGTGTTGCCCTAACATTGTTACTGTTTCTACACTGAACAATACTTGGATCCTTATCAGAACAATATTTCTATTATGAACATTTCTGATATCCTTCCAATCTTGAGATTTGATTCTGAACACTTATTATGATACCCAGTTCTATTATGATTCTATCACTACTGGTTACCATTCTCCAAATAGTTATACAATTACCTATTACAATATTTAAGTAGCTAGTTCTTGTCCTGTACCTGCAGTCCAAATAACAACTAAGATATCACACTCCCTCTGCTTACTTCCGAAACTTGCTCATCTTCTGATCTTCCAACCTCCTTCCAACCCTCCTTCTAGCTGATTTAGGTCAGCTAGTCTCATTTTGTCCTTGACACTAGACTACAACTGTAGTCAACAATTCAACCAAGTCAGCTCTGATGACTCTCCAACCCTCAGTACTCTCTTCCAATGTGCAGACCACATTTGCAAGTAGAACCCACAAGAACTGGAAGAGCACAGCACATAAGCTGAAGCCAATGGTTCTTACCTTTGGCATTACAGTCAGAAATCCTACTGACATTACTTCTGACATTCTCTGACATAGTGCTATCATAGCCTATGATCTCTAGTTCCTAATTTAGTTTGGGAATGAATCTTGACACTCCTCTCTTTCCATGCTGCCAGCTCTGTTTTATAACCTGCTGCTTCCTCCAGCCTCTCAGCTTTCAGCCTTTCCTGCTCCTGCTGCCACTTTGTGAACTCAACAACCTGCTTGTAAAACTCATTGCCAGTGAGCATCTTCAGAAGTCCATCCCTGATGAGTTTTCTTTTGAGTTGGTCCTGTTTTTCCTCTTTGTTTGCAAGCTGAAAATGTAATTTATTGCAATAGATTTCATTCAGAATGTTTGATGCTTGGAGTCCAATAATACAACACTGAAACCTGGCACTGGTTTCTTGTGCCTTGTGAAGTGCTGCCATTAGCGATTTCATTCTGTGTCTCCAGAATAATAGAGAGTTTGTCATATGGGCTTGGGGTAAGGGACACAGGCTCAGTCCATGTGGTGTGCATGAGGTTGGTTGAGGTCATAGGCTTTGTGGATGAGATAAGTGTTAGAAATGGATATTGTAGATAGTCATTTAGATACATATATACAAACTTATCCACTCCTTATGTAATTCAAACTCAGTTACAATTTCAGACTATTAGCTACCTATTGTGACACATAACATCTCAGTGTTGTTCTCCTGCTACATTGTCACTGAGGTATGTGCACCCACTTTCATTATTGGTTTCCTGTTACATCCACAATCCTTTCCAACATCTTCTGACACTCTCCAATATGATTTCCCAGTATTTCTGCCTGTCTCCATTCATTGTTAAACGCTGAACTATTGTTTTTATTATTTGATGCTTGCAATACAATTACTGTCTCTATGAACACTTCTGCTCAGTTACACTTTTGCTCTTGTTTCTGCTACTTTTATTATGTGTCAAGAACTCTTATTATCCTTGTGTCCATAGTATTGCTACTTCTGCTTTTATGATTACAATTAGCATTACTTGTATTTAAGTAGTTCACTTCTGTACTCTAGTACTCAATTCGAATATCGACTATGATCACCTCTAGTCTCTTGAATTCACTTCTGACCCTCTGACCCCTTCTGACTCAACTTCTAGTTGACTTACCTTGACTAGTCTTACTTTGCTCTCAACACTAAACTTGACTCTAGTTGTCAATATATTGTTCACCCCTGACATGCTTTCCGACCTTGGTAATTATCTTCCACCATGTGAACCACTCAACTAAATTAGAACCCACGAGAACTGGATGGGTGCAGCACATAAGCTGAAGCTAATGGTTCTTATCTCTAGTGTTACAGTCGGAAATCCTTCTGACAATACTTCCAACATTTTCTGACATAGCACTATCATTACCTACAAACTCTAGTCCCCAGTTTTCCCCTTTGGAATTGAGATCTGACAGTATATTTGAATTTAAACTTCCGAGTTCTCACTCATGGTTTGCACAACCACTATTGCAACTCCTCGTACAATTACTGCACATGCTCAGTCTCATAGAAATATGACTTCCACATTCTGTCCTGAAACTTGCTCTGTCTCTGCTGCTCATGCTACCCTTGCTTCGCCTCTGATAGCCTCTGGGTCTAATGACAAGGGCAAAGGATGCACTACTTCACAAGTGCCTTCCGCCCAGGCTGGTCAGACTCAATGCTCTGGTAATGGCGGAAATGACCCTCTGCCAGACAATGATGGTACCCCTATTGACAGTGACGACGACAACCAGGGAGGCCCAGGTGGCAACCCTGATGAACCCGATGATCCTGACTATTCTGGTGGGGATGATGATCCCTCTTCTGATGAGACACCTGACCAGGATCCAAACCTTGTCCAGGTGTTAGAACAACTCTCTAGGTCTATTTGTTGGAAGGATGCCACCAAATCCGACAAGCCTAAGGCTAAGGAACCCAACACTTATGACAGTTCCAACCCCAAGAAACTATCTCCTTTTCTCTTGCAATGCACAATTTATTTCTGCAACAATCATCATTATTATTCTGACGATTCTGCTAAGATCAACTTTGCCTTGTCCTACCTTCGAGGGACAGCTCTTGACTGGTTTGAGCCCAACATTATTTCCAACAGTCTCACCGACAGTTGGTTAGAATTTGTTACAGAGCTCAAACACAACTTTGGCACTATTGATCCAGCAGGAGATGCAGAAGAAGAACTTGACAATCTCTGCATGTGTGATAACCAATGCATTGTGAAATACAATGTCAAATTCAACTGCCTTGGGATCAAGACTTCTTGGGATGCTGTGGCTCTCCAACACCGTTACTACAAAGGCCTACCCAACTGCATTAAGGATATTATGTCTCAGACCAGAAAACCAGAGTTGCTCATCAACATGAAATTCGCTGCTCAGACTATCGACGCCTGCCACTGGGAGCACCAGCACAAGAAATCCCATGCTGAAAATGCTTCTGCCAAGTCAGAAAAGTCTTCCGACAAGGGTAAGAAATCCTCTGGTAACAATAACAATCAGCAGGCCAATACTTTGAAATCCTCTAACACTTTGAACAACAACAACAGTAATAACAAGAACTCTAACAATTCCTCAAATATGACTTCTTCGAAATCTGTGCCAAAAAAGCCAGATCTTTCCGACAAGCTCAGTAAAGACAGAAAGTTGACTCAGGAGTGTCAATGCTGTTTTGATAATAATCTCTGCATGTTCTGTGGAGGTTCTGGACATATGGCTAAGGATTGTAACAAAGCAGCTGCTTCCACCACTAAGGCTAAGGCCCATGCAGCAACTGCTTCTGACAAGAGTAAGGATAGCTCTTCTTCCGGCTCTAAGAGCTCGGAAAAATAGAGAGCAGTCCTCAGGTCTCTGCACAGGCTGAGGACTGCATTGAACTCAACTGTGCAACTATGGAGTTCAGACTTAATGCGTCTGCTCTTTCCGACTCTCAATCTTTACGTGTCCAACTCATTTCTCTGCTTATTTCTGACTCTACTGCTCCTTTTCCAACACTTGTGGACTCTGGCTCAACCCATTGCTTCATTGATACTTCATTTGCATGTTTACATGGACTCACTACTACTGCTATTCCTCTGATTGAACTGAAACTCTTTGACGGCTCCTCGAATACTTACCTTACTGAGGTAGTTGATCTTCCTGTCTGTTTTCTGACTGGTGAATGCATGACCTTAACTTGTTATATTACTCTGCTCGATTCTTTGTGCTCTCTAGTTCTTGGATATAACTGGCTCTCCTGCTACAATCCGTTGATTGACTGGGAATTGAGTAGT